>JAYJMB010000672.1:0-16268 GCA_036873735.1 Pouteria campechiana | reverse complement strand
ATATATATATATATATGTATGCATATATATGTACATCAAGTCAAACAAACCTTAATGTAATTTTTATTTTTACCACAAAAATTGCTCAGGAGTGTTTGGTTAGAAATAAAATTTTATTTCCCATAATACAATATACAATTTTCTTACCAGCTTGTCTTTTTAATCATTACATATATTTCCTTTAAGAATATCTTTTAGTTGGTTTTTATTTACTAGGTTGATATCACCCTAAAAATGTCAATATCATTTTGTACTCATTTGGAAAAAAGATTTTTATTTTTCTCCATTCAATTGACAAATTTACCTTTCCAGGGATGGAACTTTCATATCTCTAATTTTTCTATTCTTATAAATTTACTTTTTCCACTTTAGTACATATATATTTTTATCATCTATTTTATATCTATCACCGGAATACCTAAATATTTTGTAATATAATTTCACATGGGAAAAAAGAGACGGCGTGGATGACTTCAGTTTTCTCTGAACAGGAAAAAAATAAATCAGCAATTCCAATGCATAAATAAGAGGTCCAGCGTTTTTCGATTGTAAACGCGCTTTTTGTGACCAAAATTCTCAGTGTTTCGCTGAAATATGGAAACCTGCTTTTAAAACGGTAAAAGTCGGAATATGGCTTTTACACTTAAAAAACACAGCCAGAACCTTAAGGCTTCGTTTGGCCATGCTTCTCGGGGACCTAAATGGGGCTTTTCGGGCTGGAAAGCACTTTACTTTTCACTTCGAAGCTGTTTGGCTAGAAAATTAAAACCGCTGCATGCTAATGCAAAAGCCCATAAATGACGTTTTGAGAAAAGCAGAAAATTTCCACTTCTCCATAGACTTCCGGTATCAGCTGATAAATTGACAACATTACTCTCTTCCTCTTTTATAAAAGATAAGCATGAGATTAAAATTGCATTTATCCATTTACCCTCTTCCTCTGGAGGATAGCATAGTGTTGTTATCCATTGAAGTTTGATTTCTTCCTAACAAGTAAGTATTTTTTTTTTAACTTAACTATACTGATATTGTTTTCTTATATTAAATTTTATTTTTCATATTTCTTTTTATTTGACGGATGGTTTGAAATAATACCATTTAGACCCCTTATTGGAAGAATATTATAGTTAATTTCAATGCATCAACGGGAAGAAATTATGATTATGAGCAATTTAGAAATAAATGAGATGGATTGAAGAAAGAGTAGCAAGTGTGAGACAAATTGATGGGAAAAGAAACTGGATTAGGATGAGATTTTTTAAAGATGACTGTGCAGGTTAGTGATGAATGGTGGAACAAAAAATTACAAGTTAATTTAATTCTTTTTTATTTATAATACTTTATCAAATTAATAGTAATTTAATATTTTTTATTAAAATGCAGGAAAGAGGGTTACAGTTTAAAGATGACATTAAAATTCTATTTAAAAGTAATGTTATACGAATGACAAATTGGATGGAGAAGTTAGTTGAAGTAGTACAATCTCGTAGCTCTGCGTATAAGAGAATGAAAAAAGAATAAAAACTAGTGTTGAAAGTATAATAGACATTGTTCTTACATTAACTGGAATGGAGGTGGGAAGTGAATTTTGGTGGAAAGCACATTATAGATTATTTGATAAGGCAAATATAGAAATATTTCTTGCTATAAAGGAACCAGAATTGCAGATTGAGTGGTTGAAGAGAAGGACAAATTAATTCAATTTGGATTAAAAACTTAGTTTTTGTGATTTTTAAGAATGATATATTATAGAAAATGTCATATATTTTTATGGTATTAACATATGTTTGAAGCATATTCTTATGATATTATCCCTTTTTGGGTATGTTAGTTAAATATTATGAAATGAAGTTTGAATTTTTATAGAATATTACTGTGCTTGATTTTAAATATTATTATAATTTATTATGATCCTTTTTGGACATCTCAATTAATTATTATAAAATGTAGGTTGAATTTTTAAGAAATATTATTGTGGTTAATTTTAAATATTTTTGTGATTTATTTTATTTTTGTGGACATCTCAGTTAATTAGCATAAAATAAAGTTCAAATTTTCATTAAATATTATTGCCATTGATTTTTATCTTTTTTAATTAATTATTATGAAATGAAGTTTACTTTTTATTCAAATCATTGTTGTGATTGATTTTATTATTTTCAATATAACAGGTATATTATCAACCAATGATGATGAAAAGTAAATGTGATGATGTTGTTGAAACCTCAAGCAACCCTGTTGGTCATAAAATCCGTTGTCATGAGAGGTTTAGGATGGAAAAGCATTTCTTTCACCTGTTTTGTAATGCTTTGGTTGATAAGTATGGATTAAAAAAATACTAAAATAATGAGGGTTGAGAAAATTGTTGGGATGTTTTTATGGACAATAGGTCAAGGGGTCGGAAACAAAATAGTACAAGAGCATTTTTAACATTATGGAGAAATAGTTAATAGACATTTTTATGCCGTTCTTAAATCAATCTTAAGAATGTCAATTGATATGTTAAACCCTGGAGACCCATACTTTAAAAATAATTCTCATAAAATAGAAAATGACAAAAAATATTATCCTTATTTTAGAGACTATGTAGGAGCTATTGATGATATACATATTTCTTGTGTTGTTCCCTATAATCAGCAAGCACAATATATAGGTGAAAAAAGGTTTTCCGACACAAAATATAATGGCGGCTTGTGATTTCAACATGTGCTTCACATTTACATTGGTTGAATGAGAAGGCATTGATCAAGATGGTTGAATATTTGCTTAAGCTCTTAGGAATAGACAATTTAATTTTCTTCATCCATCTTCACATTTGGATATATTATTTTAAGATTTTCTATGCTTTTATAGTAATTTGAAAATACTAAGAAATATTTTTAATTTGAATTAACAGGAAAATATTATCTTATTGATGTGGGCTATCCAATGTTTATTGGGTATTTGGGACAATATAAAAATCAACGATATCATATACTTGATTTTAAACATAAAAGTGGTTTTGCAACTAGGATGAAGTATTCAATTATTATCACTCAAGTTTGAAAGGTGTCATTGAAAGGACATTTGGCATATGAAAAAAAGTTTGTTGTTTTAAAAAATACGTCAGTTTACCCATATGATACCTAGATTTATATTATTGTTGCAACTATGGTTATAGATAATTTCATATGAAAGAGTAGTAGAACAGATTTTAAATTCAAAAATTATGATGATGAGAAGGAATTATTATAAGAAGAAGATAAGGATGCTGATCATTTAAATGTTATGGCTTTACAAGCAAATGCCAATGAGTTATCTCTAGAAATGCTAGCTTTGCATAATCAAATACGAAATGAGATGGTTAAAGATATGTTTAATGTATAGGTTAATATTATAAACCCTTTTAAATATTCAATTTTTATTATGTATGATTTCATGTTTTGATGACAGTGTAACATGAAATATCTGATATTGATGACCAGTTCTTACCTCATTTATATAGTGCGATTTCCTGTTTATTTAAAATTTTTTAAATACTTTCAAATAGATTTGATGAATAGTTTTTCTATTTTTATGTAGTAGGTTATTATGATAATTTTTCTTAACAACTTATTTACTATCTACCATAATAGTTTAGTCTTGTAAAAATTATTTTTTTTATAGTTTAGATTGCTATTTATTTAATTAAAATTTTTTCTTTAATATGTAAAATAAAGATTATTTATACAAATAATAATCATATACTAAATCAAAATTTATAAAAATAATGTTAAGATTTATATTCAACACTTTAAAATAATAGTTAAATAAATAATATTTATATTTTCTTAAGATTTTTTTTAAAATTTTAGTTATTTACATAATTCTTTTAAAAATAATTAATAATACAGTTTAAGTATAATTCTTTTATCCTTTTTGGTCATTTGTATACTAAAAGTACTTTCATCAGGTTATAGCAAAACAAATATGTAATATTAAAAGTACTTTTAAAAAAAATCCTACTTGAAGTACTTTTTACTAAAGTTCTATTGCAACAACACTTTTTCAAAAATTGCTTAATTCCACAATGGAGCCAAACAGATCCTTAGTTACTTGCAAGGCATATTTTGAACGGATAGACACCTGTCTAAATGGATTAATTTGCATTGCTGCTCACATGGGAAATTTGGTGGGTAACTTCAAATTTGACAAGGCCTCGGGTAACTTCAAATTTGACAAGGCCTCAGCCACTAACCAAAAAAAAACGAAAAAGGTGAAAATGGTGTATGTTAAAAAATACAGAAAGAAATTAAAAAAAGATATGATAATCAAACTATTATTAAAAGAAATGCTAAAAATTTAAGGCCTTTGTATATTTTTAATTCGAAGCTTGATTCTTTAACGAGCAAAAACGAGCTGTGCGAGGCAGCTGCTTACGTGACCGTAGAACCATCCAATGGCGCTTTCTGCCTGTGCTAACGTCCGAGATTTCATCATCTCCCCATTTCAGAACTCTTTTTTCCCGCCATTGGATCCTCTTAACCACAACCATCCATCACGTGCGGTTTCAAGATCCGGAGCTGGGCCCCACTTCCAACGGCTGGTTTCAGCTCCAAACCCTTCCAAGCAAGAGGGAAGATGGGCTGTCATGCCCGTAGCTTGCATGCGAGAGCGAGACTCGACCCGGGATTCTCCTGCCAAGGAGCTTCGGAGGATCCTGGAGTCGCCGGGCATTCATCAGGGGCCTGCTTGTTTCGATGCACTGAGCGCCAAGCTCGTCGAGAGAGCAGGGTTCGAGTTCTGCTTCATGAGTGGTATGTGTTTGTTTAAATGTCTCAGCGATTTCCTTCATGCACACTGATACAGATATCTTTGTTCTTCGGATTGTTTGAGAGCTTTAAGCTTGACATGTCTAGTTATTTCTGGAGTTTGTGTTATGTGTTCGGCGTCTGTCAATATGCTCTAAATGCATTATTTTGTTGTATGGAGTATGATGCTTTATGATGCTTCCGATGTGTTTGCTAATGATTCCAATTTGTAAGCTTGGAGTGTTCCATCAGCCTCAGAACTTTGTGGATGGAGTAGGAGCTTAGCTCATTCCATTAGTTCAAGGGCATTTTGGCATATTAGTTGAAGCTTTTTATTGGCAAGTTGGGCATGGGTGATATATGCTGGAGATCAGAGGGGAGTTTTAGAGACATGTTAATGATCCCATTGTCCGAGAGCTTAAACTTGATGATTCAACCATTTTTGGGAGTTTCTTAGTCACTGAGGAGCTTAAGTTTGACATTTTTAATCAGTTCTAGGATGCAACGTGTATTGTTTGTAGCTCTTTTTGGGTGGGTGGGCTGAATGTGAAATATACTTTATCTTGAGAGGGAGTGTTAGGAATATGCCAACGATCCCAATGCTTATCTTGTACTTGATGACTTTACCAATGGCTTTAGGGTTTGATCTTGACATGTTTCATCGGTTACATGGTTAGCATATTTTTTATGGTCTATTAACATGATCCTTAAAGACCAGACATGCATAGAAGAATTACCTGGAGCTCTAAGTGCACTAACAGTCCTTCTAACTGGGAGCAGATTGTTAAAATAGAATGCCTGCATTGCCCATTTGAGAACAATAAAAATCAATAAAACCAGACAAGTGATTTTATCTTAATGGCAGGCAGTTTTAAATAACAGTCCTTCATGGTTATTATATTAACTGGACCCTTTATGGTTCTTTTCTGGTCTGAATGATGTTGATTATATTTCGTTATTTCTTTCAGGATTTTCGGTTTCAGCTGCTCGGCTGGGACTACCTGATGTTGGCTTTATTTCGTATGGAGAAATGCTAGATCAAGGATTTCAGATCACACAAGCTGTATCGATCCCTGTTATTGGAGATGGAGACAATGGATATGGCAATCATATGAATGTCAAGAGAACTGTCAAAGGGTTTATCAAAGCTGGTTTTGCTGGAATAATTTTGGAAGACCAGGTATTTAATCTTTTTCTGAAACAATGTCTCATCTGCATGAGATTATTTCCTCCTTGTGCATGTCTTATAATCCTTTTGGTCATTTTTGCAAAGCATGTATTCTACTTGGAGTTCTCTCTTTCATGCTCACAAGGTTACTTTTCATGGCTGTTTTCTGTTTATTGATTTGTTGTTATCTTTTCTTCCATCTGTGTTGTTGTTGATTAGATGGCTTGGATCATCCAATGGGAATGATTTCTCACAATGCTTGCTCCAGTAGCATGAGAGTGGATAATCATGGATCAATAATTGGCAAGTTTAAATGTCAATAAAATTCTTTCTGGACATTAGTAAAATACTCCTGGAATGGACACATTTACCTGAGAGTGAATATTTGTGCATGCATAAACATGGGTTCACAATTTATGGGTAATGTCAATATTATAAAATTCATTGAGAAAATTTCAAGATTATAAGATAATGTTATAATATAATTAATACGTGGGATTAACATGACTTATCATTCTTTTCTTATGTTGCTGTCTGTAGCTTGTTGTAGCATCAGTATGGTGTTTCTCTTTATGGTTAAATTTGAATGAAAATTCTGTTCATTTATGAAATTTCCCATGTTTTTTTTTTATACACTTTGGGAACAAAATTTATTAAGCAAAGAAGAGCGTCTATGACCAATCAGTTGAGAGTGATCCTCTTGTTGTTCCTGCTGAATAAACAACTGGCATCATATATATATATATATATATATTAAAGCACCTTGGACAGAGGGCAAAACCAAGTGATGAAAAGATGGTTGGTTCCATTTCCTCTCCATTCAGACAATTTTCATTAGGAAGCTCCTCAATAAATTGATCCAGGAAAGCACTCCAATGGTACCTATACAGGAGAATTTCATGATACTACTAAAACTGACTTGTTAAGACAGTCTTATCTTTCTGACTCCATAAACCCGATGTGAGACCATTTTTAGCAGTTTCCTTCAATATCTATGTAGGAGAGTCACTTTTTCACCACCTTAAAAAAAAGATCTTTTTGTGGTTAGAATAGGTTCAAAAATGCTTTATTGTTTCATTTGCCTGAGAAGCAACATGTTTCTTTAGTTTAGAGTCTTGCACTTAATTAATGGTAACTGTGGTACAGATGTCCCCAAAAGCCTGCGGCCATACTCGAGGGAGAAAAGTGGTTTCAAGAGAGGAAGCTGTGATGCGGATAAAAGCAGCAATTGATGCTCGGAAGGAGAGTGGTTCTGACATTGTTATCATTGCAAGGTCTGATTCCCGACAAGCTGTATGTTTGGAGGAAGCATTTTGGAGATCGCGTGCATTTGCTGATGCTGGAGCTGATGTTCTTTTCATCGATGCACTTGCTTCAAAAGAAGAGATGGAGGCCTTCTGTGAGATTTTTCCTCTAGTTCCAAAAATGGTACACCTTTTGACATCTTTCTTTTTTCTTTTTCCTTTTTTCAAATTTTTATAGATCTAGTTGACATATAGGCCTGAGGGAATATATTCTGCATTCAGAAATTTCAACATATAAGTAGCAAATATTCGTCCTCCATTCCTTGTCAGTCTATCCACTTCTTTTACTATGTTTGTAAACTTGGTTTTGCTCTTACAGAAGCATATTAAATTCAAGGAAAAGAGAAGGAACGAAATTGTATTTTATCGGAAGAACAGATGTAATTTACCATTTACGTAGCTTGAGCATTCACTGCAGCCATGAAAAATTCATGTCTACATCCTAAAGCTTGAGATCTCATCACAAACTTTGTCAACTCAAGTCCCTGAAACTGTTTCCTCACACCAACAAAACCTTCTTTGCAACATGTGACTCGGATTGACACAATGATTATTGCTGCTATCTAGTTTATAGTGGCAACATTACTGTAGGAAGTTAGGACTGTGTTTGGGATTATGATGGGAACCAATGCTTCCAAGGGCTGCAAATAGCTGGATATGACAGCAATAGGTATTGGAAAACTGCAGAAGCTGTAGGCATCCTCCAAACAGCCTGGGGACCTGACTTTTTGGGCTAGTTGTCATTTGCTTTCAGGGGAGGCTGTGCATGTCTTTGTGGATGAGTGAATGAAGATTTAGGGAAGAGATGGACGGAAGGAGGTCTTGATCTAACAAGGCCTGGAGGTGGCAGCAATGGCTGCCTATTCTGGACAGACTGCCAAAGGCCTCTGCAGATGGACCAGACAAGCAACCCGTTTGGCTGGGGTTTTGGGGTAAAAGTTGGGGATCTTTGGTTGGTGTCGATGGAGATGGGAGTGAGGAAGAAGAGTGAGAGAGATGGAGGGATACAGCCCAATTTGAGAAGATTTGGGTCTGCTGATTTATAGTGCTATGCAAGCTGTTGTTTTTGTTAGAAATAACACGCTCCTCTATTCCTTTTGTCAACCAGATTTATAAAAGATTACAGCCACTTTCCATGGTTACAGAACTACTATTAAGACACTAACTAGGAATTAACCACTCAAAGGTCACAAGCGTTGCTGACTCATCTAACTGCCTTAACTGAATGTCCAATTCAGCTGCATAGCTGGACATTGCATGCTGTCCACTTGACTTCAGGTTGCTTACTCGCACATGTTCCCCATTAGCTTTATGTTCCTTGAATTC
Source organism: Pouteria campechiana (assembly GCA_036873735.1). Classification (NCBI taxonomy): domain Eukaryota; kingdom Viridiplantae; phylum Streptophyta; class Magnoliopsida; order Ericales; family Sapotaceae; genus Pouteria; species Pouteria campechiana. Next base: position 7,701 of record JAYJMB010000672.1, on the reverse strand, counting down.
TGCACCTGTGGATGTGGCTCTTATCAAATTACATATAATTTAGATGGTAGTTTAGGTGGATTCTCCTTTTCCTTAATGTAAATGAAATGGTTTTCCCTGTATGTGATGTTTTCAACCAATTGTGAAAATAAATCAAGTTATGGAATTAAATTTCTTTTATCTATGATTTCCATGAAAATGATATAAGTTGTTGAAAAATTGTCTTTTTATCATTTTGACTATCTCTAAGAAATTACAGTTGTTATTCTTTAGTATCTGATTTGCTTTTAAATTTCATCATGAATGCCTGTGCCAACAATTCCAAAAGCCAGATGCAGTAATGGGGTTCTTTTAGTAAATCTGCATAACCTTTGTAGCCTTTTTTTCCAGAATGGTAAGTGATATACAATATTTACAATGCCCAAGCAACTGATAATGGTATTATTCTTATTCTTTTTCTCTTTTTCCCACCTTCCTCCCTCTTCCTCTTGCAGGCAAACATGCTTGAAGGTGGGGGGAAAACCCCAATATTAAACCCTATTGAACTCGAGGAGATTGGATTTAAAATTGTGAGCTATCCACTTTCTTTGATTGGGGTGTCCATTCGAGCAATGGAGGTATAATTTTTTCCCTTTTATTATTCTAATGCCTATATAAAATTGTTTATTTTGCACAAAATGTGTCTTATCCTAGATCAATACAATACATATTAAGTATTGTCCTCTTTAACTCGTCAAGGGTTACCCTCAACCATCAACCTCAAGATTTTATCAGTTATTAAACCATACTTTAAAAACCAACAAAACCTTGAGGTTAGGATGAAAATATATCACATATGTTGTTTTGAGCAGGTATGTGACAAAATGCTTTAGCTAGATATTTTTAATTGCTGAAATGCAAAAAATTAAATTTGCATGGGTCAGGATTTTATCAAGTTACATTTTATAGCTTTTAAAGATATTGTGTTTTTTGTGCTTTGGAAAGCTATGCTTTGCTGTTTGCAAAATGGTTCATTAGTTCCACTCTTGAGACTTTGTTTCTTCACCTGTTGCAGGGGTTTTGACTGTAGATTTGTCTGTAATAGTGTTGTTATTGATGATTTCAATAAATTCTTTAATCAAATGGTTTCAATTGTTAGTGAAGAGGACAATCCTATCGGTGAAAACAAGTAAATGATCCAGATTCTATTGTACTACTACAAGCTTGTCCAGTTTCAATTATCATTATGTTTAGCTCCTCTAGAAGGATAACTTAGAATTACTGCTCCTGGAAAGGACTATCTTTCACCATCGACCATCTATATGCCTCATACTACACAAGGGTGCAAGGCATCATTTGAGTACTGTGGTCTTAGGGTCAGCAACTCAACTATCAACCTGATAGCTTTGTTTTGAACAGGGTTGCCCCAGTGATGTTCTAAATGGAGGCTAATGTGTACACAATGGGTATCATCAATTCATCTTGGGGAAGGAGTGGGGAGCAAAGATTAACAATTTATGTATTCAGAATACTCTTATCACTTTGGCCCTCGGGTCCGAACTTGCCCTTCTTTTATCTGCATATGTTGGTATAATGGGAGAAATTTCTTAAAGAGAGAGCTTGGTACCTGTGGACATTCTGCTCGTAGGATTACAGTGGCTAAAATTTGAAATCATCTTCATTTGATTTCTTTGGATTTCTGTTCGCTCTATCTTTTAGCCATCTATCCTTTTGTGTTTGCCTTGGGTACTGTAGCTCCTTATCCTTGAAATTTTCTGTTAACTCCTGCAAATATTTTCAGGATGCACTTGCTGCCCTAAAGGGAGGACGTCTGCCTCCTCCTAGAAGTTTGCCATCTTTTCAAGAAATCAAGGAAACCTTAGGGTTCAATGCTTACTATGATGAAGAGAAGCTATATAGCACCAGCTCTGGTCAGCCATCTTCTCAGCCAGGTGGAGCATGGGTTCTCATTTCTGCTTTATCATGGCATGAGAAATTTGATGGATACTAGCAACCTCTTCTGTATCTAAGGATTAGACACTAATCATTGCATGTGTAGGGTACCAACCCCTAAGCCACCTGATACTTGCTTTGAAAGGAATATATATCTATATATATGTATGTATGTATATATAACTAAAATCTTCTCCCCACACTCAGAATAATGTATCTGTTATCTGCTAGATATGATCCATTCCTCTGGCAGTTCTCACTTGATATTGGCCATTCTTCTTTTGCCAGGCCACTCCAGCAAAGAAAATATATTTGGTTTGTGAATCTTTTGTTAGAATTTCCATTTTCAAACATTCCTTTCCCAGCCACAGCATATTCCACAAATTCTCATATCGACAAATTGTGGGGAGAGTAGGATTCACTATCCTAATCTCTTGAGAAGCTACGACATTCTTTCGCACCAAGTGATCCCCTTCAGCCTAACATCAATCCTTTGTGTAAACAGGTTATTATCCAACCAGCAACAATCTGCATGCTGAATCACAAACTGATTTTCAAGATGAGTATAAAGCAAGAGATGACAGCAAAAAGGATCCTGTTGTCGAAGTGATAACCCCATATGTGTATGATGACTCCCAAAAGGATGGTTCAAGGGATCCTTTCTCTGGGATCTGGTTTCGCTCATTGAGAGTGAAAATCACAGGAAGGGATGGATTTGAGAAGCTTGATGCCAGGATCCCTGTAAGCTCCCAATATCCATTTTATCATTGATGATACAAGCATGTGTTTTGGTAAATCAGTCCTTCATATGGCTGTAGGTGTGTGCATTTATTATCCTTAATGTTCTTGACAGATGAACATCCACCTGTGCTTATGTAATCTGCTGCGTTATTGTAGTCATGAATGCATCCTGTAGGGTATGAAAGCTAGAATTTTTCTATGGGAAATGTGCAATGGCCATATTGGTATGTGGACAGCTGCATATGTATGCGTCTGTAATTGAGCATATTTTGTGAATATGCTGCATGAATTGCATCCATTCATGCATCACAAGTGACACTCTTTGGTATTGACTTACATGCTTGTGCTTTTCCAAGGTACAATGACAAATACATGCACATTCCTTTTAAATCCTTTGGACATATATGCACCTTTATTTGTCAATGCATATTCCTAGACATTCATGAATGCAGATCCATCCGTCCATTGAAAATTATGCACAAGCAGATGGATGGATGTCAAACTTTCCATTCATGCAGTTACAAATTCATGATAACGAGTTCTAAAGAGCAAGAACGTGTTCTTTAACAGGCTGGTTTCTTGGAAGGAATTGTGAACATCATTCCAGGTATGTAATTCTAAACAACGAAACCTATTTGTGAGTAAAGTTTATTGCTTTGATTTTAACAGCTTGATCCCTATTGCGGGAAATATTTGGATCTGCATTAACAATACATGAAAATGGTATCCCCCTGTTCCTGGCTGCCCATTTAGTGTGTCCTACCATGTGTAGGCACATTGCAAGAATCTTGATGAGATGGCCATTGCCATTTATTCGTTTGTCTGCGAACAGAGAGAAAAGGGATGCCATGATAAATGTGTCCAGGGCAAGGAATAAAAAGGAAAATCAAACCAAGATATTGGTGGAAAATTCACATTGGAGATGTTTGATGTTCATGGTTCTGCTAGGCGAATGCTCTGGATCACTGAAATTAGTGCATGAGATGGTGGTGTGCTCTAATTTATTTATGGTTCTGAGTCTGGGAGGCAAGGACGCCACCCCACTTAAGAATTTTTATTGTTTTATTTAATGCCATAGATCTTAAGATGAACAATGCCCCTCCTAACTTTTTTTCCCCCGATCTTGCATCCTTTTGCCAACCTCGTTTCCTTTACATTCTTCTCATCTTTATTTGCTCTGCAGGTTTGGGAGGTGTGAATCTCAAAGCCATGTTAGACGATGCTGTCAGGAATGTTGACAATGATTTGCAAAGAGGGAAAAAGTTGATAGATTTCAATGATAGAATGGGTGACAGGATTCAAGTCTTTGTGGAGTGAGTAACTTCAATACAACTTCCAACAAACAGGAAAAAAGCCTGTTTGAGCTGTTTCTTTCTTCCATTGTAATATGAATCAAGAGCTCAGCTTTACCAGGCTTGGTCGCCATCATATATGGATAAATGGGGGTTTTATAATCCTCTCCCTTCTAGCGAATGTTTTTAATATACAACACTGCTCTTTCGTATTTTCTCTAAAAAGCTTATTCAAACTAATTATTATTTATACATGATGATATCTTATTTTTTGCAATATCCTTCTATACATCCTACTAATACATGAATTTAAAGTTCAAACATGCCCTTAATTCCTTTTTTTTCACTCAATAAACAGCTCCGGCCAATGAGAAAGAGGAAATAAATGCACCGCTTAAGTTGCCGACGGTTGCCAGCTACGGTTGATGTCCGTTTTATTGCGTCGAAAACACGCTCAATTTCATTAAGAAAGGAAGGCTGAAATAGAAGCGCTTTCATAATTCCAGAAGAATAGAAGTGGCCTTGCTGCTGTTGGATCAACGCTCACAGTCGGGATTACTACATAGACATTTTCGTTCCACGACCATGCGAGTGCGCCGCTTACATCTGAACTCGCATGTTATGTTCTGCGGATAACCTTCCCTATTCCCACACTACTTCCCTCATCAGGACAAGCTGAAAATCCCAATCCCGCCCTCCTTCCCTCACCCGAACAAGCCTGAAAATCCCATTCTCACCCACGTTCTTCATCTCCGACCGTGAAAACCCATCGGAGGGTTTCGATTATTTCGAGTTGCTGGCTAAACAACTGACATCGGTGGCATGCAGCATCAAGTTTAGCTGGTGTTGGGCTTGCTTTCGAGGTGGTTTTGCTATTTTCCCTAGCTTTTTTATCGTCGGCCGAATCTCAGTTACTAGCCGCGCTTCCAGTCCCCAAGCAGGAGCAAGAAAGACAAATACCTTTGTCGGCAAAATCCAACTGCCTCTTACCGGTTTCGTTATGTGAGTGTCAACCCACAACTCCAGCTACAACCCACAACTCTGACGAAAGGTATATTTCCTTCTTAAAGGGATAAAATTGGCAATGATTTCAATTGCATAGCTTATTTGGGATTTTATTAGAAATTATAATTTTTATTAATTAATTGAATAACTGGTTTTTGTAGTTTGTTGGTTGTTTCTAAAATTCTATCATATTTTCTTTACTCCTTATATTATGTTAGAATTTTCCATGATGGGCATTGCTGAAGTCAATTAATGGAGGAGGCTTAGACGCCAATGTCAATAACGATGATGATAACATTGGTAGGGATGAATTAAAAGAATTGCCTCGGTGTTTTTCTCTACTGAAAGTTATAGTAAAAACTCTTTTATTGGATACAGCTCCATCTTACATCGTACCAATCTGTTATGTCCACACCAGATTTGGGTTTTAGTCTGTGTCTTTATGTAATGTAATCTAACCGTGTTCTAGGAATTTGTATATGTTTTCTTTCCCCTTATTTCCAAGCACTGTTGAGTTGCTTTTTTGACCTTTATATTGGGTTGTGAATCTTAGATTGATTTTTTATGCATGACTTTCGATGCATTCGCTAGAGTTTGTGATTCATTTTGTTTGGTAATGCAAGTGAGTCTTTAAGTGATTCTACTTTTTTCCCTTTCTTTTTTTTGTTCATTCCAATTGAAGATTGTCTTTCTTAATAGCCTTTGATTTCTCTGTCTGAAACCTTTGAATAGAAATTGGTTTTTAGCTGTGTTCTGATTTTAAGGTTTTGATGGATCTTGGGTTGACTGAATTTTGCTTTGTGAAAGGATGATATTATTCATATTTATCCTTTGCTCGCTTGGTTTGTTAATTTGAATTTGCCATAGTTTTTTATGAAGTGGGTTTCTAATCTTTCGGTCTAGAACCTCAACCTGCAATTGTTCTCTCAATTCGTGTACTATTGCAAGAATCTTCTCTGAATCTATTTCCCTTGTCAAATCTCGACTTAATGTCATAGTGTAAATGAAACTTCTGATATTTTTAGGATCTTGTTCACTGACCCTTTTCATATGAAAACTTGGAATTGTAATTGGTCTGGATTTCTTGCAGGAGATGGACTCCAATAGAAGTGCTTTTGCTATAAGGGAAAATAGAAGTATCCTCTTAGTTGTTAGATACATGTAAACGACTAAGATGAGCCCATGCATACCATGGGCAGTTTCATCCCATGGTACTACGAGTGCCCCTTCTCATTTCAGTCATTTGTGGAAACATGAGTATCATTCAACAAGTAGGCCACTTGCTTCGATTGCCAAGACAATGCGAGGAATACCAACGAATCACATTTTTTGTTCCTCATGTTCTTCTTCCCTATGTTTACAGCTAGACTCCCCTTTGTATAGGCACTCCTTAGGTACTTTAATCCCTCCCATTAGGCCCTTGTCCTTTAATCATTGTACCTATCAATATATTTCTCTGGTTAGTGCATTCAATTTTATTGTTGGAATGAAAGTTCATAAGGCTGTTTTTATAAGGTTAAATTTTATGCAGATCAATGAAAACAGCTTCCAAGAATTCTTTTTGTTACTTGGCGATTTTAATCTCTCCATGGTCGAAATGCAGAGTTTTTGGACAAGACAATGAGTCAAAAGTATTAATAGCACTGCTTTTGATAGATTTTGGACCAAAAAGTCAATTATATCTTAGCTAGACAATCATTCCAAATTATAAATAAATATCAACGATGAACTGGAAATTTTACCTCTCCATAAACAAGTTGGTGAGGTAGCTTCCAATGATGATGTCAAGTATGTTGAGTCATACATATATTGTGATGATGATGCACACCTGTATTATACACGATTTTAATAACAATAAAACTTACACCAGATTTGCATTATGCTAATGATATTGCTAATATTGGAAAACATTAAATAGAACTATACATGTGCCTAATATATACAATTTATGTTGATCCATGTGCATAAATCAATTACTTTATAATGACAATGATCACATGATTATCAGAAGTAAAATATTGTTTAAAAGTAGTATCTGAATTACTCATGTATACCATTAGAATACTCTTAAAGTATTTCAGAAACTTTAAATAGTATTTCAGAAGTTATTTCTGCACCCTCAGAAGTCTTAATATAATTTTTTAGAAATTATAAGGCTTGTACTTAAAGTAGTTTCATAAACTCTGAAACAACTCTTCAATTCTTAAGGATTAAAAAACTCTGAAGCTAACACCCAATACAACTTTTTAACCTCTGAAATAACAACATCCAGTTAATTCCTCTGAAGTCATGTTATAAACTCTGAAGAATTGCTTCAGAAGCTCTAAAGTTCATACTTGATATGTTTCAGAATCTTTGAAACCAATCTTCAAATCTATTTATCCAACTATAAATTACTTCAAAAGAAAGTATAATTATTCTAATGAATACTCCAACTTCCAACAGTAAGAATACATGTATACTTTGCTATGATTTCAAATATTATGCTATAAGAACAAATTATCATAATGCATCTTTCAAATGCTCTACTGGAATAATTTCAAAGCACATTCATATTTGTTTTTCTTCTAAGAATCTTTTGCATATGTATCAATACTTGATAAATATAGAAAAATAATCATATAATCCATTATGCAATCATCTTATTACCATATGTTGGATCTTTTATGAATATATATACATGTTCTACATGGAAGTATTAACTTAAGAAAAAAAGAAATCATAATCGGATGAAGTTTATATAAAACATACA
>JAYJMB010000671.1:0-12698 GCA_036873735.1 Pouteria campechiana | reverse complement strand
GTTTTAGAGTGAAATTGATGTCTAATAAATTAAAGATAATATCTACACTTTATGAGTGATGAAGGTCATAAAGTACATAAAAATAAAATAAAAAAGTTTCTATTTAAAAAAGAAAAAGATAAGATAAAATAAATATTTTTTAGAAAAGTTAACAATAATTAAAAAAATATAAAGTTGTTAAGATAATTAAATATCATATTTAAGAAATTGAAATATTCTTATAGTTTTGATCATTGTAATTTGATAGTTTAATATACCAAATTTAAGATGAGTTTTGAATGTTTCATGCGATTTATATAAATGGGCATTGGCAATGTTGGGGTGAGATTAAGAGAAGGTTTTGCATTGGAATGTCTTTAGGCTTGATTATTTGATTGTTTTTGTTTTTTAGATGTGAATGACCTGTTAAGCATTTTAGTAGACAAATGATTGAATCATTAGTGGAACTTCTTTTTTCTTTTTGGTGTATCTACTGTTACATCGGTCCCAAGTGATGGCATCTCTACTGCAATGTAATTGTGCTTAAAGGTGGCCAACTTCTTATGAAATATTATTAAAATGTCCATGGCATGTTTTCGGTTTCACAAGATTTGGTATTTATAAGCACTTCAAGCAGTCTCCAAATGATGTGGTCCAACAAATTTCCACATTTCATCTTTGCATCGATTGACTAGCTAAAATACATAGCAATACCCAAGTCGAAATTGCTCAAAATAGTTATAAATATACAATTTTATATATTAAAAATTATAAAATAACTTCTAAATGTGGCATGAAATGGTATATGAATTGTTGGACTTGGTCAATCTTATTGCTTGGATAGGCTAAAATGAAAAAAAGAAGAAGAAAGAAAATTAAAAAAATGGCATTGGACAGTATAAAATATGAATGTGAATTATAAATAAAGTGAAGATCTCTCCCGTGTGTGCTACTTGGCACAAGCTCGCAAGTAAGACTCGCATCATACTCGCGCAAGTAGCCTTTTTCAGGGAGTCATGGCTTGAAAGACAAGGACATTATTTTATTTTTCTATTTAATGCAAAAAGCTTGAAGAAAGTCCAAGGCTTTATAGAAGAAACTATTCCCATCGTCAATGCGATATTTCCAGAGGGCCTGTCTCTGCGCATCGAAAAACTACTCTTCAACCAATGCCATGTGGGTCTTACAAAATGCAATCCCAACCATTGGTCTGTCAATGAAGAACATTCATCAATCAGCCATTCCAACGGCTAGGATTGGTTTCCTGTAGCTGGGCATGATGGTGGTAAAAGTAGTGAATGTAAAAGAAAAGTACGAGGCTGATTTCAACAAAACATGCGAAAGAAGCTGGTTATGGATGCCTTCCTTGTCCTTTTATATTTTATCAAACTATCTTTATTTTTCAATTATTATTTTCTATTTTTTCATTTAAAATCCCATCAATTTTATCTTTGTTATTTTCTTTTTATATTTACTATTTTCTACTGTGGACTTTAAAAAAAATTAGAGTGACTTACGTGGGATAAAGTTGCCAACTTTTTTTTCATATTTACTGTTTTTATTGTTACCCAAATATACCTTAAAAGAGAGAAAAAGACTTTAAGTAGGAAAATAATAATGATAAAATAGATAGACTTTTACTGTGGTAAATATATAAAAAGTGATAGTTAAAATATATAATAATTATAAAATAAATTTATTAAGAATAAATAAATATTATATTTTTATTTTTTATATTTTACTTTTACATGTAGTGTTGAAACACCTGCCAACCGACGAATCCGTGTACTTCTCTTTCTCCCATCAGATTGCAGCAGAACACCAACGAGATTGGAGGACCATTGCCATGGCCATTGCAGTCAAAATGCTTTTCTGTCTTCGCAGACCACCAATAGGATAAAACACAATCATGGTCTGATATCCTGAAATTAAAGGCAAAGTGACAGAATTAAGAACACGTGTATGATATGCTGAGTCGAGTATTAATGATATTCTTAATTTATAATGGGTGCATTAATATTTGACTATATAAAATTATATAACTCCCTGACTTTTCAGTTCTGTTCGTCCAGACTTTCAGTTTGAGACGCTGGTCTATGAGAGGAGAGAGAAATTGTTCTTCTCAGCTAGTCCACTTGAAGCGGAGTATTTGTTGCTACAACGAACCCAAAAAGATTGGATTTTGATGGGATCTGGAACTGTTTGGGAGTAGATTCGTAGGTTTGGTTGATTTTCCTCAGTAGGGTGAGTGGCATTTCCCTCTCCTTCATGTCAACAAGGTTTGGTGATCTGCTTTGTACTGGAAAACTTTCATTTGGGGTGTCTTTCTTTCTTCTTCTTTATTTGTCGTAGTTTGGTTTTCTGATATAAAGCTTGACGAAATTTCAGCCTTTTGGAAGGATTTGGAGCAATGGGGTTTGAGTCTTCTCATGTGAGTAAAATGCAAGCTGTAAAGTTTCAAGATCCTTGTTTGACGGCATTGAGTTCTAGGGAAGCTTACCCAAGGCACAAGCGGTCTCTAAGGTAGTTGATTCGGTTGGAAGCTTTTTTCTTCTTTCTTTTCCGCCTTTTTACGCAGTTACAATTCTTCAAATGGGTTCGTGGGAAAATGGAAATCAGAGCTTTTGGATGCTGAGGAGTTTTTTTTTTTTTTTTCCCTTTGAAAGAAAAAAAAAGGGTGGATTGGAAGAGCTGGCCTTACCCCCCTTACTTTATTTCGCATCGTTCTGGTCTAATGGCGACAAGCAATTGAAAAAAATGTAGAATGGGCCTCTGGAGAAATGTTGACGATCGCTTCAAAGCAGCTTTCATGACTAGAAAAAAAACGGAATTTTTTTCTCACAAATCTATTCTTTGGTCGATAAAAGTGGGTTTTTTGGGGCCTGCCACCATCCATTTCTCATATCTGAAAATGTGTTTTGGGAAATTGAAATTCGACATTCAATCGCCAAAAATAAGTCAAGAGCATTGTAGAGCTATTGGATTCTTTTGCTTTCGCATAAAATTGGTTCCTTTGGCAGTTACCCGTGATATCTAGTTTCATTTTGTCTTTTTTCCAGTTCTTTAGATGGTTCAAAAGCAGCAAAGTTGCAAAATTCCGTTTTGCTTTTGCTTTTTCTTTTGAGATTGATGGCATTTGTTTTGCCTTGTCAGTTTCCCTGATAAGGGAGTCAAGGAAGACGATTTGGGCATTTCTCCTCAGGCTTTTCTTGGTCTTCAGTCGGTAAGATTCTTATATACCTGGAAGAAATTCCTTTGAAGACTCTTCCTTGCTGCAGGGATTGAGTTGTTTTATTTCGCGTTTCATTTGCTTTCCAGGACATGGGCGAGGTGAAGGAATGTATTGATGTCAAGAAGAAACACAGTCCAGTCACAAAGCACCAAAATTCTTTGAAGCAAGAGGTATAAAATCGAAATTAGCAATCCGATGCAGAAGTCCAGAATAACTGATAAGTTAAATTATTCATTAGCTTTTGGGTAGTTTTTCAACGTTGTGTATCATATTCAATATCAGTTGATTTTCCTTTCCTGCTCCTCTTTCCCGTTCTTGAACAGAAGAATAATCAAATGTTTTGTGCTCTGTAAGAAATCTTCTTGTAACCAAAGGAAAGACCTTGTGAAACTAAAGTTAGTTGTTTCTGTAAAATTTCTGGGTATGAAGTTGTCCATTGTCCGCATATCTGCTCTCTACATGGGTACTTTCTGGGTATGAACCGATATTGGGATCAATTTAATAAAGATTTTTTTAATACTTTTAGTCATCAGTGAGAGAAGACAGTTATGGCCACCATATCAGCCATAGCAATGGTGGTAGATAGAAAATTGAGAAACTAACTTGCAGAGTGAGAGTGTGTGTATTCCCTTCTCTTGCATAGTCAGATGTAGCTTTCCACTCTCAAGTTGCATAACTGTCTAATAAAGAAAAATATAATGGCCTGCAATGTACTTTAAGGTATATGATTATTTACCATTAACAACATATTGCTGTTGGCCTGGTATAGAGCTTCCAAACTACCATGTAATTTTTTTGAATGTGCATTTCAATAACATTTGAATGAGCTTAAATGCTATGTTGTTTGGTTATTTTGGATTTCCTTTTAGTTCATTTTTAGCACTAGGAGGCCTTGAAAATGCCATTTACCTCTACGATATAACGAATAGTTGAAGAAGATGCTATGTGCAGTTAAACATCACAAGAAGATGTAGAGCAGTCCTTGCATAGGCATCTTGATTTGTCTAGATTTTTGCCACTTACGATTTAGAATGTACGATTTCGTAACTTTAATCCATTTCTTAAAATTGCTTATCTGTCATCATTCTTCACCATAGCTAATTTCTGTTGCAGATTCTACAACTTGAAAGACGCCTACAGGATCAATTTGCTGTTCGCCGGGGTCTAGAAAAGGCCTTGGGATATACCTCTTCTTCCCATGATGCTTCCAATGAGAATTCAATGCCCAAGGTAGTACCTCCCTATGTTGTTTCTGCTGTTGCGTATGATACTCCATATCTCAAACCAATTTCCGTTGAAAAGCTATCAGGCAGGAGTGCTTTTCTAATAGTTTGCTCAATATCCATGAAAAGGGAGTTATGCCAAGAGGTGGTCTTTCATGTGTATTATCCTGTACTGTTTTAAAGATAGAATTTTTTGCTTGGCCTCACAAACTCATGGCTTATTCTGATCTTCTCTGTCTAAATGCCAACTGCTCCTGTTAATTGTCCTTTTACTCTTTTTTCTTGTTATAGCTTTCTAATGCATCAATTGGCACTGGTTTTACTTTGATTCAGCCTACCAAGGAACTGATTAAGGAGATTGCTGTGTTAGAGTTGGAAGTCATGTATTTGGAGCAACATCTTCTGTCGCTGTATCGAAAGGCATTCAACCAACAGATTGCTTCTTTATCCCCATCAACCTATGATGGATGCCCATTGATCCCCAAGTCAGCACCATTCCTAGATGTAGCTCGACATGATGTTCTATCAAAGAGGGAAAATCCAGGAGTTAAATCTGGTCAGCCCATGCTGGCCCGGAATCCAGTTATCAGTTCAACAAAGGAATTGAAAGATATTGGGGCCATTGATAAACTAAAAGATCCTGGGGTTCAACGCAGCCATTCTGAGCTATCACAACGTGCTGTTTGTTTGACAAGGACGTCTCTGCCCATGGATAGTGTAGCTAAAGCATTGCGAACTTGTCATTCACAACCTTTGTCTTTTCTGGAGGTAATTAATTTTTAGCTGATCTTGTGATCCTCTGTGGAAAGGAGGGAGCTGACTTTATCAACTTCAACCCATGAATTTGTGTAATTGTTTTCCTTCCTAGACGTTCTAAGAGTGGGGCCCCTGTTTCAGTAAGATTTGTAGTATGAATTGCTCCAGGTGATCTTTAGCCCACTGTGTTGTCCTGGTGGGGAGAGTTTCTGGGTGACATTGAGCAATAAAAGGCCATATATTTGACAGGCTATATCTTCTGTCGAGGGTGTTTGTGGATAGGGTATATTAGGGTGTAAATTGTAATGGAGAGTGTATAATGGAAAAGACAAAATAACATGATGAGTAGTGTGTATTAGAAAAAGTAGATGAACGATTGAAAGAATTGTGATGAATGATTAAAAAGTAGAGAATAATTAAGGATAGAAGATTACTTAAGTAGGGATAATAATTGAAATACAGGGTATGTTTACTAATACCTTCTTTGGTTGAAGTGTGTAATAGGGTGTGTAGTGATTAGACACCCTAATGCTCACCTGTGTATTCATCCAAACCCAGAGGATTATTAGGGCAGTGTCTACTCTCATTGAGGTTGATCAGACCAATGATTTTGATCACGAACATTTGGGTCCCTCTTTTACAATTTTAAATACCGTAGATGCTATATCGCTTTTCCTTGGATCAAGGATGGCATGGTTTCTCGAAATAACCCAAAAATGTACTTTTGAGGGTTCCTTTTAATCACCCATCTGATGTCTTGCTTACAGCAACATGCTGAGAATTCTACTACGAGCTTGGTCAGCTTGGCAGAGCATCTTGGTACGCGCATTTCAGATCATGTTCCAGAAACACCCAACAGACTTTCAGAAGATGTGGTCAGATGCATGGGAGCTATATATTGCAGACTTTCAGAACCCCCTCTAACACACCATGCCCTTTCATCTTCTCCTTCGTCCCTCTCGTCTGTGAGTGCTTTGTCTCCCCAGGATCAGTGTGTTACATGGAGCCCTCACTGTGAGAAGGAGTCTTCTTTTGACAAACGGTTAGAAGGATCAAAAGAGTATAGTGGGCCTTACACCGCTATGGTCGAAGTGCCTTGGATCTGTAGAGATGGTCAGAGGTTGGAAGAAGCTGAACCCATGCTAAAGAACTTTAGGCGAGTATTTCAATTCAGGATTCCAGACTGCTATTAGACTGTGATTTTTTTTTCATCTGTCCTTGTTCTTTTCATCTTCTTATATCTGCATTTCGGTATGCAAAAGAATAAATGCACTCCTACATGCAACCACCTGTTCCAATGCATGCCACCACCACACCACTCTGCTGGTGGGCCCAACCATGTAGGATTCCTGGCTGATAAATGTTGCTGATCAATATGGGAGTGGGTCCCACCATTGCAATAGAAATAGTCAAAGTAAAAATATGTGGTGTTGTATTTTATGTCTCAGTAGGAAGGAGCATGTGTTCTTATGTGCAAGCTTCATGCATGGAAAAGATTTGTGGAAGAGTACAAAGCATGTCATTATGGCGTGCCATGCATTCCTGACATTCTAACTATTTCAAAGGCTTGATGGTCCTGAAATTATACTGCAGGTCACTTGTTCATAGATTGGAAAAGGTCAATCCAAGAAGGATGAAGCATGATGAGAAGCTTGCTTTCTGGATTAACATACACAACGCATTGGTGATGCATGTAATGATTGTTTTGGACATAAATTCTTTTGGGATGATTGTTCTGTACATAATTCTTTTAGTATTATTTTCTTCATATCATTTTGCCAATGTTAAAAGTCTTTCAATGTATTTTATTCAGGCATATTTAGCCTATGGAATCCCTCAAAGCAGCCTAAAAAGAGCATCATTACTTGTCAAGGTGTGTAGAGAAATAGTTCCTTCCTTCTTCGCAATATAAACTTATCTCATTTTACATAGGGACAAATTCATTGTTTTCATTATGATGTTATTTGTTTTAGGCTGCATATAACGTTGGGGGCCAAACCATCAGTGCAGATGCAATCCAGAGTTCTATTTTGGGATGCCGGACCCAGCGTCCTGGACAGGTGTGTTACCAAGGCATATATTTGAGTAAATGTATCATAGGGAATGGTTATTTGAACCCAGAATAATCTTTAGGCAGGAGAATTGTTCATGAATTTTTATTGTTTTTTTTTATTGGAATCAGTCAAATTGAGTTGAAGTTCACAGTGACTGGATTCCGCATTTGCCAGGCTATATATGAATTCGTAAAAGTTTGTGTAAACTCTTCAGCTTCTGAGATAAATTGGGATGAAGATTGTGGGACATGAAGTACGAAATCTCAACATCAGTAGATCTGGAAGAACTTGTGTTGCAAACCAGAGCTGATCTTATGCATCATTTTTTTAGTTTGACTAAAAAACCTGCCTTCATAGTAGCTAATGTAGAAGGATGATTAGGTTTGTCGATTTATTTCCTCTTGAGAAAGAAATATTATGCAGCAATGTGCTCTCTATACGTAGATGTTACAAAAATGGGTGTAGCTGTTCCATACAAAAATTGAATGTGTATTTGTAATAAGCCTATGATAGTTCCTTCTCATTTGCAGTGGCTTCGCACATTCCTCTCCCCAAGGATGAAGTTCAAATCTGGAGACGATCGACAATCCTATGCAATCGACCAACCTGAGCCTCTTTTACATTTTGCACTTTGTTCTGGAAACTACTCCGATCCTGCGGTATGCATCTAAATCTTTTGCATGTGCCATTTTTACCTTTTGTATCCTCAGATATCTTATCTTCAAGAATCAAGAAATAGGTTGTTTAATTATGCAACCGAATTGCACAGCCTGATAGGGAGATGTTGGCACTTTTTGCATACCTTCCTTTGGGACTCAAATTCTTGGGCCTGAAGATCATAGATGCTGGTTAACCAGTTCTTGTTATTGAACTGGGTAATTTAAATCAGTCTCTAAAATTTTTCCCACTTTACAAGGACATGTTACCTTAGTAAAAATGTTTGTTCTGTATGCATGTATGGCTAAGAAAAAATTGTTATCAATAGGATTTTAATCATGAAGGCACAGTTGCCAAAAAAGCTGTTAATCATGAAAAATAGGCTTTCATAAGCCCAAAAATTTCATCTTTGAGAATAACATTTGCCAAATGCAGCATGTTACTTGTAAACTTGGCTTGATATGGCCTCAATCAGTAGCCGATAAATGAATTGCTGATACATTTTGGGAAATTCTACCATCCACCCTGAGTCATAGTGTCATACAACGATCCAAGGACTTCTGATCCATGTTCATGTTTCATCAAATTGTCATTTTATCATCTCGTCCATTCCTTTTGTGCTTCGCAATGATTATAATATTATAATGTTTATTGCGCCCTGTTACTTCAGGTTCGCGTGTACACTGCTAAGAGAGTGTTCCAGGAACTGGATGCTGCAAAAGAAGAATTCATTCAGGCAACCATAGGCACGCGCAAGGAACAAAAGCTCGTACTCCCCAAGATTGTAGAGGCCTTTGCCAAGGATTCTTGTGTAAGTTCATCAGAACTTGTGGACACGGTCCAATACTATCTCCCAGAGAGCCAACGTAAGGCCATGCAACATTCACAAGGGAGGCTAAAGAAAAACATAGAGTGGGTGCCCCATAATTTCTCGTTTCGCTACTTGCTACCAAAAGAAATGATTAAATGAATGGCCCCCTCCTGAGGAATAGTGGTTGTTTCCTGGAAAAAATGCAGTGTGTGGCTTGGTTTTGGGCTGGGCAAGCGTCGCTGTCAATTTCCAATTTTTTGGTATTTCTTTTTGTGTATAAAAGAGTGGAAAAGAGGGATTAGGATAGCAGGTTGCCTACAAGTTGTACCATGTAATCTTTTATCTAATGTATTATGTTATATGAAAATGTCTAGTTACCTTTTCATGGCTGTGCTCCCAATTTTTGGTTTGACTTGGCCGGTGCATCTCTCTGCTTCGAGACTGCTTGTGCCGTAAAATATGTTCTTTGATTTGCTGTAAATGAGCCACAAAAGTGGGCAATAAGCGGATTTGTTCTAAAAGATAAAAAGGAGATATAAAAGGAGAGGTGATGGTGTCATTGGATTAGGAGTAATGTTAGTTGCATGCGAAATAAGGACAAAATTAATAAGTTCTATTTTTTAAAAATAAAAAATAGATGTGTTTGAGGAGAGTATTAGACTTAAGTACATTTGAAATGCATGCTAGTGTCAGCAATATATGATGTATTTATTGGTCATCTATCAATCGTGGTGAGGAAATCAACACCAACAAAAATGAAATGGTTGATATTTCGGTTTCAATCAGAAAAACTCTGTAAGAAATGGTCAGCAGTATCTGATCAAGGGCAACATAAAGCTAGCAGCACGTAGATGATGAGCCTGCTTCGTCGCATTTGATGCAATCCACCAATGCATCCATCACGAACAGCCTAACGCCACGAATTCCATTCGAGCCATAGCATCGATAACAGAGCTTTGGCTGTTGTGCATTTGGATTTTGCCGAAGTGGGGGTTAAAAAGACAAAAATCCGAAGAATTCAAGACCCGTATAGCGTTGCATGGGTGTATCCAAAATTTGAATTTTTTTCACAAGAAGCGATTTGAGCGCTGCTGAAAAATCAACTTAGATTTCTGAAGATTAGTTTTAAGTTAGACACATCCCATTTTACTTAAATGCGTAGTGAAAATTAAGCTTGATAAATTAATTAAATCAAACCTATTCAATCGTGGTGGTCTTGGAACAAATCATTTACATCAAGGGCTCCATCGGTTGGTTGGAAATGGAAAATTTATGAAGGATGGAACTGTTTTAATTCGAGTATCACCGCTCCAACATAAATAAAGATAGATAGCCTCCGGCATTTATCTCATGTCACGGAATTGCTTGCATGTATGACAAATTCCGTACATCTGTTATTTCCTTGAAGAAATAATATTTAAAAGCTCGAAAGATGGGAAGGAATTTTATATTAATAATAATACAAGAGATGATATAGTCTCCTATAAAAAAAGGATAAATAATGACAAAAAAATTGTTAGGATCAATTCATGTCACATTAATAAATACGAAAAATTCCTTTTCTAGCTGATCAACAGATTCTTTACGAAAATCTATCAAATGGGGCTACCATCTGCATGAATTTATTATTAACGAATATTCAATGAGGATTACAAGCATTCCTCCCGATCTAATGTTATTTACAAAAAGCTTCAAGAAAATAAATAAATTATATTCCAGTCCAGCCGTTGGGCGACATCGACCGAACAAAACCGCCAAAAACTGAGGCAGAAGTCCACATGCAGACCGTCAGGAAGTCGACACGTGGCAGCCAAGTGAGGAAACGGAAGCAAGACCGACCGGGGCGAGCTCCCGCCTCCAGCGGAATGGGCCGAAAGGAAGCAGCGCCATCTGCCCTTCCTTCACCGTCCCATACGATGTGGGCCCAGCGATCGTGCCATCCTGGCCGTAAGATTCAAGCCCGCTTGAAGAAGATGCTGAGTTGATGCTGCCCTGCGCTGCCGGACGGCTCGATCACGTGGTAGGATTCCGCGTCCTCCGATCCCGCTACACACTCGAAACGCCCGGAAGTACTTGAACCCGTCGGAATCCGCCCAGTCCTTCCCCGCAATGGTCCCGTCACCGGCCGTCACCGTCCCCATTATCTCCAGCACCCGCGCGTCCTCTACGGTCACCATCCGCTGGTTAGCGTGCCCCACCCGCCGCCCGCCGCAGTATACTTGCGAACGCCTCGGCGGAGAGAAGAGGCCGGTGAGGCCGCTGTAAAGTTCGGCGGCGAAGTCGGAGGTGTTGCAGGGGAGGTGGAAGAGGAGGGTGGGGGAGGCAGCGGGGTGTTGCTGGCGGCATAGGCGTACCTTGGCGGTGTGCTGCGTCGGACAGATGATGGTGAAAGTAAGGGCGGTGTTGGACGGCTGGGATTGCTGGCGGAAGAAAGAGAGGCAAGGATCGCAGGGGTCGAAGCTGGGGTAGCGAAGGAGACACTCGATCGGACGGAGGAGAGACCACCACGTCGGCAGATGCCTCTCACTACCGACGGCGGATGTTGCGCCCGTACAGGTCTCTTGCATTTTGGGAAGAGAGACGGGAGCCGTGAGACTGACGGTGAGCAGTAGTTCTCCAGTCTTCTTGTCATGAAAAATGACAAAACGCATTAAGCGCGCGAGGGTAATTCTCAAATACCCCTTAAATTTTATTACTATTATATATTACCCGCTTTAGGTTTGAAAATTGCTTCGTCACCTCAATGTTTGTTATCAGTGCTTGGTAAAAAATTACAGTTAAATTTGACAGAAGACAAAATATCTCTGTAAACACATGCTACCTAGAAACTACATCAATTAAGAGTTATGAATTTATTCAAATAAAAAGATGATAAGAAAACTAAAGGATGGCTCAAAGAAAAGATAATTAAAAAATATACAAAAATATTTAAGCTTACAAACATAATTCAACATTAGTACGAGGGAAGCAACAAAATCTATGTAGCTGCCTCATATAGGTTGAAAAAAGAAAAAAAGAAAAACAATCTTTTGATGATAATGATGGCACACTACCCACTTGTGATTGTGCCAATAATTTCAAAATGATAATATGTACATCATCTAATAGAGTTTGTAGCATAAAAAGCCTAAAAGGGATCTTCTAAATCATTTTATATATGATTTGGCCGGTATGGATAGTTTTCTTAATGTGAAAGTAAAATGGTGGTTTTAAACGGACTAGGGGGGGTGGAGTATTTTCGAAATATGCAACAAAGCTTTGGATATACATGCAAATCTCAAAGCTAGACGGATAAATTTCCAGAAAACTTAAAAGAGGGGAAACATGCAAATTAACCCCGTTTAAAACGACTTCATTCCGTGTCTGTCACGTCAGGGCACCCTTTCGGTGGTTGCTGCTACGACTAGCCTGGCTTCATACACTGGCTTTCGGAGCATAAAGTAGCTGAGCCGAAAGCAACTAAAATTTTCAGATAAAAAAGATATACAATATTAATGCTTTGGCCCGTACGAAAAAGGGTCTTTCTTCACGGTAGATTATCTATTTTGATCAACGAGATGGTTCCCACGATTAAAATTATCCTTTTTCATAATTAATTTTATTTTTAAAAATTAAATTATGTAGTTGTTCTTTATTAATTTGCTAATATTATTTTCACTCTTACTGAAATTATTTTTATTTGATGAATTGGTATACCATTCGGGGCCCAGACTTAAGATACCACAATTTCTATTTGGCACACGATTTTTCGCTCTTTGAAATGTGGCATAATCATGGCTCAAAATTGGTCCAATTCAGTAACCATTATATATATATATATATATACGCGTTGGTGGAGGGAAGCTTGTCATCCAGCGGGTGGATGAGAGCATTTCGCAGATAGCCTTTGTGTGTTTTAAGCTCTCCTGGAAGCGAAGGGAACAAAACAGACCGCGTAAAATGGCGAATTTTGAAGCTCGAATTCCTGTAGAAATCTAATCCCATTT
>JAYJMB010000670.1:0-17701 GCA_036873735.1 Pouteria campechiana | reverse complement strand
TATTTAGGAATCAAATAGGTGCAAAAGATGAAGTATTAGGAGAATAAAATATGACATTTTGCATTCTCATCATAAAGGGATAAATTAAAACTCGCACAGATCAAAATACAAACTCATCCAACTGCATGATGAGCACAAACTGAACCAGACTTTCAATTTTTACTAGAGCATGTGCTGACTACCCAAGTGCTATGCACATACTTTTGGAGGAGTTGTCTTGAAAAGATAGAACAGATCCAATGCATAAAGGAATTGAAGAGAAAATTTGAGGAATTATTCTATCAGGAGCGTAAGATTTAATAGGCAATTGACTGGTAAAGCATTATAATGTGGGCTAGATATATGAACATGATGGGCATTAAAATGCATAAATCAATTTTGAAAGATTTTTGAACACTAAGGATGCTAGAATTTAAGGCTATTTTTGAATCTAGAAGTTCTATTAATACAACAAGGCCCTGTCATGGGACAAAAAAAGGAGAAATTTTCTACAAGCATAAATTTATATATTTGTATCCTATAGGAACATATCTAAAAAAGTTCAATGGATAAATCTTGCTACCAATTTATGTAGAAGAAAAATCCAATTTATGAAAGAAAGTTTACATATCAATGAGAAAACAAGCTGAATAAGAATTAACACACCAGTGGGAAGAGCATCTCTGCAGTTGGAGTTTCAATTAAAGCCCATTAATCCACAAAAACAACAATTGTTGCTAGGCAAACATAGCTCTTTCAAATTCAACAGGCTGCAGAGACACCAATTAGAGATGGTTGCTGAGTTGAGGAAGGGAGAAGAAGCCCTCTCACTTCCTCAGACTCAAAAAGGGAGATGGAGCAGGGAGATTGAGCAGGGAAGAGGCAGGGAGATGGGGCCCTCTCAGTTCATCAGACTTGGACAAGGAGATGGATTGATGGAGCACGAAGATGAAGTAGAAAAGAGGTAGGGAGAAGGAGCCCTCTCGGTTTGTCAGACTCAGATGGGGAGGTGGAGCAATGAAGAAGCAGGGAGGAGGAGTCGCACATCAAAATCGGATAGGGAGACGGAGTACCAAAGAGGCAGGGAGGGAGATGGAGTCATTGGAGTAGGGAGATGGTGTCATCAGAATAGGACAGGGAGCTAGAGCTTAGAGCTAGAGGGGGACAGGGAGATGGAGCACAGGCAGGAAGGAGGAGCCACTTATCAGAATTGGACAAGGAGATGGAGCAGTGAAGAGGCATGGAGGGAGATCGGAGATGGAGTCATCAGAATTGGACAGGGAGCTGGAGTCGTTGGAGGTGAACAAGGAGCTAGAGTCTGGAGCTGGAGGCAGACAGGGAGCTAGGCGGTAATGATTCGGGCATGGGGACGGGGTGGGAGTCGGGAGAGGTAGCTAGGGCTTTTTTTTTAAATATGTATAAGTAATTTGGGTTGGGTCGGACCAGTCTAATTTTTTACCACGTCGACCCATCCGGACCCAAATTTTCAATTCGGGTTAAATTTTGAACAGACCTGACCCGTCAACTGATAAAACATGTCCCAACCCAGTCTCAAATAGGGTTGGGTTTAGTGTGGGTTTGGGTCAACCCAACCCAATTTGCATCCCTAGAATAGGCAATATTCCGTAATGATTATTAGAATACTTATGATAGAAGTATGTGTGTTTGAATATGGATCATGAGTATCCCAAAAGCATATTTTTATGTAAGAATAATGAGGCCTTGAACTTTATGAGTATATGTTTATGGATGACATTATCCTAAATGGTATATGTTTTAAATTACATCTCCAGTATGAGATGTGAGTGCATGGTTTGGAAAGTTTGATATATCATGGATTGCCTTGTGTAGTAATTATGATTTTATGAATTGATGGCTTGGAATATGTTATTCCTTTACCTTGTTGATTATTGTTTTCCATTCAGCCTACTTACAGAGTTCATTCGAACTCACAACTTTATTTTAATTTTTAGTTGGTAGGTCTAGTAAAGAATCCCAACTGTGGGTTGGGACTGAAAGACAAGATCTAAAGATAGTTTATTTTAGTATAATGATTTGTAAATGTAATTTGGTTATCTAAATGTGTAATTATATTTAAAAGATTTCATATGATGTATAATCAATTGTATATCATGTCATAGTGAATTAACTATATTATTGTGATTGGAATTGTATTATTCTAAGAAGATAGATTGTCACCATGATCGGTTCTGATCTTGGGCATGCAGCTGTGGGTGAATGGGCAGCTATTAGTGTGTGTTTTATAAAGTTTAGCATTTCTTTATTGCTATTAAAATTTTTAGTTTTATATATTAATGTATGCAAAGATGTAGATCTTGATATTTCAGGGGAGACTACCAGATTTTTGGCAGAAATTTCCTTTAAGAATAGGAAAATTGTGAGATTATGGTAAGATTTCCTTTAAGAAGAGGCGAATGGTAGCGTCCCGCATTGGCCTTGGTATGGCATGGTCAAAATGCATAGGGTGGGGTGTGGGGCATTATAGGTTGCTTTTCCTACCTCAACCTCTTTCAGTAAAGATGTTGAAGAGAAGAAGCATAAGAAGAACAAAAGACAAAGGAGGAAGGCTGTTCCTCCTACTCCTTGGGTTGTCAGAGATGAACTTGTTGTCGATGTTGCTCCAAGAAGTCCCAAAATCAGAAGTAACTGAGCTTCTTCCCACATCAAGCAGAAAATGAATGTGACAACTCTGCACCTTCTCAAGACAATGAAGGGGAGGCAGACAAGAACTCTCTTCAATCCCAAATTTGCCTATTGCTCCAGGAGTTATGCATCGAGCAAGGCTCCTAAGGGCTTTGCTCAGCTTGGCAAAAAGAATGGGAAGTGGAAAATGAAGAAAGGGAAATCAAAAAGGAGGTTAATGTACAAGTTGACTGCCCAAGAAAAGATGGAAGGATGGAAGCTACCTTCCAAGAAGTACATTGCAATAGCAAGAAGATCATATCCATCCCAAGATAAATACTGGGAAAGCAATATGTTCGCTATCCTAGCAAATCTCTCTTTTTCTTAGAGGAGAGAAATTGTTAGGACAAGCACACTTCAGATGCCAAGAAAGCCATCGAAGGTAGAGAAAAAAGAAATAAGGGCTGACTCTAGTAGCCCAAAGAAAAGAGACCAGAAGAAGAGGGAGGTGTAGCCCATTAGTGTCTACACCACTTTACCTGATAGAGACCTATCATCGGCACTGCCAAGCCCACCTCATCAGAGAACCATCATGAGGTCAATGGCTAGATCTATGGTGTCTCCCCCGATATTCCATTCTTTATTAGAGGATATTGGGAGAGAAGATTAGGTGTCTATATCTCCCCACCAATTGATGCAGCTTCCACTTCCATGGATAAAATAATGCGACGATTGGAATAGCTTGAGACTGAAAATCAGCATTTAAGAGAGATATATCCACAAGAAAATGTTGGTCAAACCTCCAATCCTAGCCAACCATCTAATGTTGCACGTCCTCTCAACCTGCCATCCATGGGAATAGTCAGGCCTCTAGGACCGTTTGTCTTTAACCCTCTAAGAGGGGATCCCATAGGAGCTGATGGCTCACCTCTAGCTTCTCCAGTTGCTTCACCTTAGTAACTACCCAATATTAATGTTTGTGTATAGCCATTTGGTGTGAACGTTCCACCACAAAACTCGGTGCAAATGCGCATACACAACCATATCAGATGAACTCGAATCCCATGGCACACTTTAGTGAAATGATGAATGACGGGATGGCTCAACGGTAAATAAACTTGCCTTATCAAGTGCCAAACATATATCATTGGTCATATGTCACGCCTTGCCTTCTAAGGTACGACACTAATCATTGGCCTTTATTTTCACCTAGACTTGCCCACTTTAAGGTGGGGGTGCTCGGGTCCCATTCCAGGACACCTTTACATTTCATCATCCCTTTCCCAATTTATAAATTATAATGGAATTTATATCAAAAATTTGACAGAGTTTCCCCTGAAAATATCAAAATCAGAACCTGGTATACATCAATTATCAAAGAAATTTCTAAAATCCAACTCATAATTTTATTCAATTGAAATTCTAACAAATATAATCAAACCTTAAATCATTAAGATGGCCCAACTTAACCACAACCCAGAATCTGCATCCCACCATGATGGCAATTACCTAACTTATTCCAATATGCACAATATGCATATTTTTCTACTATTACGACATGTCACTCCATTACAATATATATCAATGAAAATTTAATACAATTATACATCACTTGAGATATTTGAATACAATTATACCATGACCTATGAATTTTCAATACAAATAATTCTCTTATAATAATAAAATCTTCAACATTTGCTCACTAATCCCAAGCCTCGGTTGGGAGATAATACTTGACCTATTAACTAAAAAAAGGCATGAGTCTAGGAAACTTAGTAAGTAGGCACAAATAATTGAAGATAAGAATTAATAATCAAGAACATCACATGTTTACATCCAAAAACACATATAATTCTTTCTATTCCATTCAACAATTCTTAACATTTCACATTCATAATTTTATCCACAATTGTATAATATACGAAACCAATTTCTAAATGAAACTAGAGGATACACATTATCCTCAACAATTACTTAACCATATCTCAAGCAAAGCCCTAAGTATTTCGATCCAAAGGATATATGTTATCCCTTACATCCATGTGTCACAACCAAATAACCATTTATCTTAAACAGATATGGGATATCAACTATCCCTAACCAAAACACACAAGCTCGGATTCAAGCAAAGGTATAATCATTATCTCTAGCCAATCATACATTCCAATGAAACAAGAGGGGGGGGGGGGGGGGGGGGGCGGCGCCCCGCTACTTCCTGAGATATAAGCCATTCTATAACTTTTCAAGCTCCATATTCCCAATCCATGATCAAAGGTCCTACACATAACATACCTAATTCTAATATCATAACATGATCATTAATGTCATCTCAGTATTATACATAACATAATTCAATATCAAATCTGGTATTAATCATGCCTTCAATACACTGAGTTAAGTGTATTATTCATAGCCAACTATATGCTACCATCAATTTAATCAATCCCAAATACTTCTCATTAAACTATTTCATTAGGTGGCTTAGAAGCATCACCCATCTATAGGTTTCTCATCAACATGGGTTAGGGACTTTACTCTCAATTGCACACCATTAACCCATGCTATAATCCACATTAATTTTACTTTAATAACATACTAATTATGCTCTAATCCAATCATATCAAGAATAATCTAATTTTTACACCATTCACCATATCACTATTCACAGTCATAGAAAATGGATAATCATAGATTACCACGTCTAATTTATGCCAAATACATTAAAATCCTTCAATTAACAATTTTTCCTATCAAGTTACATGAATTCATTGAAAATTCACCCTTAGGGTTATTGTTCACAGATAGTTGTTATACACAAATCTCAATTTTCCAAATTTAATTCACATTTAAACATTATGCATCATGTATTAATTGATATTCTTCATCAAGTTAACATATAAATTATATAAAATCCCAATTTTCACTAATCACAAAATGGAGTATAAACCCTAACGAGCAAAATCATAAAATTTAATGGAAAAAGAAGTACTTACCATGATTTCCAAGAGGTTTTCCAATCATGGAAGCATGCCCAAATAGTGAGAAAGTGGGAGTTTGATCCCCAAACATGTGATTTTTCATGAAAATATAAAGATTTCCCAAGCTAAACCACAAGAAAAATGGACTTGTAATGGTGAGTTTTAAAGTAGGGACGAGTAGGGAATGGCAAGGGAAAAATGGAGAAGAAAAGGGGTTGAACCCCTTTTAAAAATTATGACTTTTTGGTGCTGTGGTGCACCACAAAACATGTGTTGTGGCATAGAAACCCTGTGTCGTGGCACAGAATTGTTGCACAGGAAAAAATTTGCCTTGCTGACACTGTGCTGCAACACAAAATTTCTATCGAATATGGTGCTAGTAATTTGCATATAAATTTTACATATAATGTCCAAATCACCTTATTTTTTAGTCATTGGAAAGATAACTTTAAGGAATACAACTTTTATATTAAATACATTTTCCAAATCAGCTCCCATCTATGTCAAAATTTTATCTAAAGTGACCTAATTAGGTAAATTTGGTACTTTTTACCCATATAGAGGCATTTTGGTGTATTAATTGTAACTTTTGCATTAAATATCTAAATCAGATGATTTTTATTGAGTCAGAAAGATATTTTCAAGATATGT
This sequence comes from Pouteria campechiana, assembly GCA_036873735.1. Taxonomy (NCBI): domain Eukaryota; kingdom Viridiplantae; phylum Streptophyta; class Magnoliopsida; order Ericales; family Sapotaceae; genus Pouteria; species Pouteria campechiana. The sequence continues at coordinate 11,450 of JAYJMB010000670.1, read as the reverse complement.
AACTGTTATGTTGATAACATTATCAAATTATTTCATTATATATGTCAAAAATTGATTACAAATTATCCCCTTTTCAAATTCAGCATTTTCTTGATATAATCTTGTGCTCCTTTTATTTTTTTCTCCATTTATCCCTTGTTTTTCTCATATATTTAATTCCTCCATAATCATAACATATGAAAATAACAATGTCAAATTAAAATTCATAACAATATCCTTAAATAACTAGATCGAATCATATATTAATCAGCCCATTCACGTGTATATCCAACTCTTCTCATAACCTTAATTCATATCAATTTTCAAATAAATTCATATATTTATCATTAAATTATTTCAAATAACCAAATCTAAGTTTTGACAAAATGTTTTCTCATTTTTAACACCTTGAGTATTACACCGTATCTGCTGGATAGTGAGAATGAGCCATTCCCACAAGGTTTCTAGATGATAGACTTCCACACATTTGATCGAATGGATGATCCCCTACACCATCTCATCCTCTTCAATCTTAAGATGGGAAACTATGCTATCTATCACAATCTCTGCTTGAGATTATCTGGCTCATCACTCCAGGGATCGACATTCCAGTTGTACTTGACACTTCCCGCCAGGTCAGTCAAGACCTAAAATTACATGCATAACCTATTTCTGGTAAGGTTCTTTATGACTAAGAAAGATGTCACATTAGAAGACCTCTCCCTCATGAAGCAAAAGGATGATGAACCAATAGAGAAGTTCATCTCTCACTGGCAGAAGGAAGCCAGCAAATATGAGACAACTTTAATAAAGGAGCAAAGAGTCTACTATTGTCGTAATAGCATCAAGGTTCACCTCACAACTCTTGTGAATGAGCAGATCCCTACCTTCTGGGCTCTAGTCAATGAGGCAAGCCAAAAGGAATGCCTCCTCTTCCTCTCTAGAAGGAGTAAAGTCCAGGATGATAAGTAGAAAGAAAGCACTTTCCATCCCAAGAAGAAAGAACTAGAAAGAAGCAAACCAAACATTTCTGTCAATACCACTGAGACCAAAATTGGTGGTAATGACCAACAACCAAAGAAAATGGAGATCCTAGAGCCAAAATACCAGTACTCTAATTAGGAGGTGGTACCAATTCTATTGGGGCTCATTTAATTAGGTAATATAAAGCTATCAGAACCCTTGTTCATAGCAGAAGTAGATAAGGTGAACCATCCCCTATACTGTCATTACCATCAGGGTGTCAATCACCCAATGGTTAAATGTAAAATAGTAAAGAGAATTATTAATCATTGCATGAAGAATGATATCATTGAAGGATGCACAGGTGATGTCCCACAAAATATCAATAAAAGAAATTCCTAATTTAGCAATGTTGGAATAAGAATTTGATCATTAGTTCCCAAAAACCTTTAGCCAAGAGGTGCAAAGGGAAATCATGGCTGATGACAAAAGTTGGGATCTTGTTTGGCTAAAAGACATCCAAGAGGTTCTGTTAATAAGGTGCCAGGGATGGAATCATCATATTTTAGCATACAAAGTAGAAAGAAAGGGAAGAGTGCCTGAAAGATCTATTCCCATATCCCAAATGGATATATTGTTGGCTATCATAGTTCCAACCATATATCATTGGGGATTACCTCTAGACCGAGAGGCTCAAATCTTTCTATAAGAAAATATTAGGGTAAAAGAAGAGAAGAGCTTGCCTGGATTAAGAGTGCCTAGAACTTTATGCTTAGGGGCCATCACCGTCACTTTCATTAGCTATAGACGAAGTATGAGTGATATTTTAGGATAAATTACTAGACTTGGGAACCGGGAATAACCAAAGATCTGATAAAGATAATCTATTTGAATGTCCGATAATGGCATCTTGCTGCCACATTGGCAAAGGAGAGGCCTCCACAAGCCAGCCAAATAAGAAGCGAGAAAGTTCTCATAGAAGGTGCAATCGCTAGAGAGAGCACCAACGTCAAGGGTTCACCATTTTCAATGTTAGTGATTTACAGGTCACACACCTCCTCTGCTATGCTAATGAGTGTTGTAGAGAAAATCCAGACCTTGCAAAAATGCATCAAAATTTTGAAAACTCACTTTCTTTGGAAGTGAAGAAGAACTGGTTCCGAACTCCAGCAGTTCAATGCGCCAAAGAATGGGTTCCCTTGCGAGATATGTTCCTACTATACTTACTTTTTAAAAGAAAGGAAGGAATCAAGAAGTCCCTTATTAATTAGGACCAGCATTTGGGTGAAAATACAACAAATTATGTTCACAAATGGAGGGACGTTGCTTGGAGAGATCCATAATCACTTGATCGCCTAGATGTAAAAGAAATCCATCTTTGCCTGGCAAAGAGAGCCTATTTTCATCATTGAATGCCATCTAGCTTCATGAAGGCCTTCGATCAAGCCAAAAAGAAAAAGATGAAGGCGATGGATGACCCACCAAAGGAGTAAGTTTTCATAGAATCACACATTGCATGGGTCCTCGAATACCTGCACTAAATGAAGGCCCCTATTTTGATGGTAGTTTTAGAAATTAAGCAAATCCATTAATTAGGGTGGCCGATGATGAAGTTATTCAAGGAAGGCTACAAGGCTGTGATTAGGTACTTATTTCAGTATCAAGCCTTAGTGCAAATGATGTCCTAGAATGAGACATATGCAATCAAGAGCTTACTATTTTCATTAGTTGGTAATAGCTATGCCCTAAAGTGGATTTCAACATTGTCAGCCGAATCATTTAGACCTTGGGAGGTGTTGACTAAAGCATTCATACACAGATTTTATGACTAAACTTCTCAGTTCTTTAAGGCACAAGTGCAAGGAATTCAGCCTCTTGAAGGGGAACATCTTTATGATTTTGCCTTGAGATGGTGCAATATTCACCTTTATTGCCCTGTGCTGTGAGAAGAGAGGTGCATAATATGGGAATGAATTGTCGCATTAGGAAAGACCTTTCCATTGCCAGAAAAGGTACCTGCTTCATTTCCTGGACTACTCAAGTTGTTAATACAAGAGCCATCAGAACTCATGGAGGTATCTTACAACATGACTAGCATCATGCTAAATGAAGAGAATACTCCACAAGATGCATTTGAATCACCCAAAATAATGGCCGCATTGTGATCTGGGAAGAATACAACTCAGAACAAAGGAAAGGAGCTAATGCAAGAAGAGTCAGTGCCTAAAGTTCCTTATCCCCCTGTTGAAGGAAGGGAAGCTCTAGAGCTCACAGATAAACTAGAGTATGATGTCGTCACTCACTTGCATAGAACCCTAGCAAGAGTAAGCATATATGATGTGCTACAGCTCTCTAAGGAGTCTCCACAAGCACTCATAAATGCGTTGGTAGATGATTACATCAAGGACCTGTACCTAGCAGAGGTTGCTGATACAATTGAATGCAACCAAACCATCATTTTCACAAATGATGACTTATTGCTTGAAAGTATAGGGCATAATCATCCATTGTTTGTAAGTGGCGATTTAGTAGGAGAAAGGATTAACTACATTATGTTGGATCTAGGATCCGTGATGAATATTCTTCCACTAAAAGTACTAAAGCGTATCGAGATATGCCTATCCATACTCAAAAATAGTGCCTTGGTGATCCAAGGCTTCAACCAAGAAAGCTAGAGGACTATGGGGACTATCACTCTAAGCCTTGATATTCAAGGATTTCTCACAAAATTCAACACCATGTCATTAATGCACCAACATCCTACAATCCATTACTCGTTAGGCCATGGTTGCATCAATACCAAGTTGTAGCATCCATGGAGCATGAATGCTTTAAGTTCTACTATGATGACATAATGAGGCGCATATCGGCTGATGTACAACTATTCACAATTTTAGAGACATTCTTCTTAGAAGGCCAATACTATAAGTTGGTACTGAATGAACCAAAGCAATTAAAAAATTGGCCAAGCTGACCATGGATAGAAGGAAATAGCCATTTACCACCAAAAGATAGGGGTCCACATCATGAAGACCCTCATCACTAGTTGTACCTCCAAAGGCGGTCCCATTCCTAGTGGTTCTGCCACCAATGTCTTCACGCTTTGAAATTATGGCAAGCAAATCATAAGAAGACAAGTTGAAACTCATTAAAGAGCTAGAAGTGCTCCAAGTAGATGATGATGATGATGAAGATAGGTCACTAGCTCAGCATCCGCAACCATTGTAGCACCTGATCATTCTTGTTCCAACACCAGCTCTGTTGATTAAAAATGTGTTCACCTAGAGTCTAGTCACAAATTCTTCAACTATGTAATCTTTTGCCTTCCAAGTTGGGATATTAACACAAAGACCGTTTGGAAGAGGACACAGAAGAGGGTCAGCCAGGCCATCAATAGGCAAGGGGCAAGCCATACCCCCATCCACTAGACTTTATGAGAATCAAGTTGTAAACTCTTTGCGAGCTTATATGCCGCCATAATTGGCACTAGTTGAGAACACCCGGTTCCAAATCAATACTCCAAGCTAAAGGAGAACAACAAATACTCCTCCAACATTGTAACCTTCAGTGGCAAGCTACTCTCAAATAATCTCAAAACCAACATAGTCTTTATGTTTCAAGATTAACACTGGGAACATCAATCAAGCAAAGTAAGAGACATCCTCTAATCTCAGTACCAAAACCTGTAAATGGAAAATCGTAGGAAGAAAATTACAATCCATGTTGGTTAAGTATGATTGGCCACTAACTTGACTGGCTGAGTCAGAAATTGTTTAGCGCAAAGAACCTGAACCACAATCTCAAGTGGAAAAAGGAAGATTAGTATTCAAGGAGATGGGCTTGCCCTATGGAAAATGTCATACTTCTGATCTTCTTCCCAAGAATTTTTTTTTTTGCCAAAAATTTTTAAAAATTTAGTAAGGGATACGAAAGGATGATTGACCCCCTCGACATTTATCCTGATGAACCCTATATGTTGGTAAAAGGTCCATTCATCATGATTCCAATCAAAGAAAAATTAAGGGGTCTCTGATATCTAGGAGATCAGACAAATGTTGGTGTGGATAATGATTTTAATGTGGATAGTGAAGAGGAGTATACCTCAAATTTTTCTTGTGTGAGTATCAGGTTAATTGTCGATCCCACTGTGTGGGGTTGTCAGTTAGCTCCTACTGAGTCCAAGATGTCAAAAATGTCATTCGTCTCATAAATAATTACATATTATTACATGGTTTCCAACTCTCACCATTCATAAATAGAAGAGGAAGAATTCGAGGTCAATGACAAAGAATCACAAACAAATTTGGAGGGACCTAATGATATAGATGAAAAAGAAGTCATTAATGACCCATCGATTCTCAAATCGGAGTCACAAACAATGAGTAAGACTATGATGACAATTCACATGAGTCTAATCATGTGCCAAACCTAACCATTCAAAAGAAGAAGAAGACAATGACTTTGATTTTTCCTCAGAAGAAATAACCTATGGCGCAGCTCTACCAAGGTTAGAAGATTAGAATTGCCCCTGCGCAAGGATGACAGTACAAAGCGAGAAATGGTCCAAATTTCTGATGTGAGATCCCACAGTGCCCGAGTGAGAGGGGAAGTCTTGGCTTATATGTGGGGGCTCGTGGTAATTGGTTGAGGTGCCTTGACAGTGGTGTGTGCCCTGTTCAAGGACAAAACCTTGAGGTCGATGGGGAGGTTCCTGGTAAGGATGCCCTAGGGCCAAAGAGGACAGTACCTTTCGCTATGTACTCTGATGTTATCGGGGAGGCACCTTTTGTGGGACAAAACCATGCAGCTCGATGGGGAGGTTCCTTGTAAGGATGCCCTAGGGGTCAAAGTGGACAATACCTTGACTAGAGCCCGGGTTGTTACAGTGTACCCCGCACGAGTACCCCATGTTGGGAGTACAGGATGGGCCCGCCGCTGCGCCATGGTTGTGTATGTGTGTGTGGATAAATCCTTGAGGTTGATGGGGAGGTTCTTGGTAAGGATGCCCTAGGGCCAAAGAGGACAATAGTACACGAGTACCTCATTTTGGGCGGGTCTACATGATGGGCTTGGTAAAGTTCCTTGTAAGGATGCATGAGGACAAAACTATGCGGGCATGTGCCCAAAGCGGACAATAGTGCACTAAAGCCCCGAGCTGTTACACTTATGCCAATGGTTCATATTGAATTATAAACAGTAATAGCATAGGAACATTACCCATTAGTGGGCTTTTCCTAAAGCATTATTATGCATGAGTCGAGAAGGAGAATAAATGCATGGTTTCAATGATCAACAAAACTTGATTAAAGATTATGTACTAATAGTTGTAAGTTTTTAGTATGCAGAATCAAGTTGCAGATCTTATGAATAAATGAACATAGATAACATATTCCAAGATGTCAATCTATCTGACCAAAAAGACATGGACTAATGTAGAAGCAAAAGATGAAGTAATGCTATAGACAAAGCTCAAATGAAAAGGAATCAACCAAGCCTCCATTTATTTATCGAAGTAGAGATTATATCTAACAAATGCAAAACAACGTGAAAAATAAAAGACTTCATCTATCATAAGTGTGCTAATGATCGTTAGTTATAAATAGACAAGGCGATGAAGTGAAGGTTGTTTGGCAGATTAGAGAAGTTCATTTGGCAAAGCAATAACATTTGTCTATACAACTAAACTTGTCTACTATATACAACAAATAACCTAACAGATGAAATGATGAAGAAAATTTGTTTATGCCTCAATGATTAGTCCATTATTTATAACAAATGACCCATCAGATGAAGCAATGAAGAAAATCCATTTGCGCTCTAATAGTCTATCTGTTACTTACAATATATAACTTAACAAACACAGTACTAAAGAAACAAGTCATCCTTGCTTCTACGGTTCAATAAACAATCCACAAGACAAATACTATAAAGGATAATCCATCTGCAATCTATTTGTTAGTTACAACAAATAATCCAACAAATGGTGCAATGAAACGACATCCCCATGATTCGTCTGCTACTTATGAAGGACAAACCAGAAGATGAAGGAACTTTTTATGATGAACAACTAGATGGATACTTCATCTGTCATAAGTAAAAGATGAACAATGGGCAAACCAAAATGCTGGTCACCATTCAGCATTAATGGCATCCTTTCCATATTGATGAAAGAATCAACCATTGCAGTAATATCTTGACCAAAGCTTATTAAGAATCCAAAAATCATCTTCTCCAAGGTTAGCGCTGCAGTCATTTTAGTAGACAATAACTAAGTAGAAGTTAGAAAATTCAAAAGCCCAAGTCAGAATAGTGTTCTATCATTAATGGAGTTCACCTACCACCAATGGCTAAAATTTAAAACAGTTATAAATGAAGCATCATTGGAGCAGGAGGAAGTAACCAAGTATCAAGGAAGCAATTTAAAAATCCTCTTGAGAGCATTTACTAATCTGAGCCAAAACCTTCTACTATCTTTTAAAAGTCAAGAGCTTTGCATTCAAACCTTCCTCAACTTTCTTTGAAGGCTCCCAACTACCTTTTGGGAAGTTCATTTACTTTTGCATCCAAACTTCAGAAACCTTCCCTTGTGCTTATTAAGAAATACCTGTGCTTCAACTTTTGATATTCATTCATTGTAAATTAATTGAGCTAGTGGTTGAGACTGAACTCAAGAAGAGATGTGACTGTATAGACAAAAGCTATTTTTTTACTCCCCCTAGAGCTAGATTCTAGAAGTGTGATGGGAGCACTATGATCATGACCCCTAGAACTAGAATTCAGAAAATTACTGGGAGCACTGTATTTATGCCCCCTAGAGCTGGAATATAGAAGAGTAGTGGGAGCACTACTATAGTTTTGTTATTGGGAATAGCGGAGCCCAAGACACTAAGAGGAAAATGTTCTTGGGAGAGTGGAGTAGAGTATTTACATGAACCACTACAAAAGTCCTTGTATCTTATTTATTTGTGCGTTAGTTGATTGAGTGATTAATTGCTAGAGGGATGATTAATTCTAAAGGGGTTAAGCAATTTTTTTAAGTACCTAATTCACTCCTCCCCTCTTGGGTTTTTACCTTATCTTTGGGACTAACAAGTGGCATCAGAGTAGACTAGATAAATATTTGTAGAGATCAAATGGCAAACCCATCATCCTCTTTACAGATATTCACCGAGGGGTAATTGTCTACCCGAGCGCTCTTATTTAATGGAACCAACTTCGCTTACTGGAAGTTGAGAATGAAACAATTCATTCTATCTAATAATATAGAGTCTTAGAAGGCTATTAAAGTTGGAATCGCTCTTTCCACTATTGAATTAGATGCATGGACCAAAGAGGAAGCGACCTTAGTATATAATAATGCAAAGGCTATGAGCTTTTTATTTTGTAGATTATCTTCATCTAAGTTTAATAGAGAATCCTCTTACACTATTGCAAAAGGTATTTGAGATAAATTAGTATTTATATATGATGGATCTTCATAGGTCAAAGGAACTAGAAGGAACATGTTGATAGGAGAACTAGAAAATTTTAAGATGAAAGAAGGGGAAAGCATATCAGAAAAGTATGCTCATTTTTCCAAAGTTATTAATGCTTTGAAAGGTTTGGAAAAAGAAGTCATAAATTCTTAATAGGTGATGAAGATACTGAGGGCACTACCAAAATCCTGGAACCAGAAGATCATAGCAATAGAAGAAGCAAAGGATCTGAACACTCTTCTAGTGGATGATCTTATCAGTTCATTGATGTCACATGAGCTAATAAAAAATAAAATGGAGGAGCCAACAAAGCCAAAGGCAGCACCTTAAGGACACATCCTAGAAAATAGAAGAAAATGGCTAAAAGAAAGAAGGATCTCCTCACATCCTATAGATGTAGGGGGATCGGACACATGTCTCCTGAATGTCACAATGAAGAAAAAGGAAATATGAAAGAGAAAGATGACAAAAATGAAAAGAAATACTTCAAGAATTCTCCAAGAAACCAAGTTAGTGGAATGTACGTAAATGATAAAAACTCATTAGGGACAAGTTCAAGTGAGATAGGTAACAATGAAGTTGGACACCTCACAAGAATCTGCTGCATGGCCTAGATGGAGAATGAACAAATAGATCAAATCACCATCAAAGAGCAATGTACAACAGAGGTAGAGACAAAGGTAAGTCTTAAAGCTATGTCTAGTAATGCCTGGGTCATGGATAGTGTCTGCTCGAGACATATGATTGGGAATAAGAAGTTGTTCAGAGAATTGAAGTTGATAAATGGAGGAATAGTACATTCGGTAACAATGACAAAGTCATCACCAAAGGGATAGGTAAAATTTATGGTTTATTCAATGCATGTGTAAAGGATGTATTATATGTAGAAAGACTCATGCACAATTTGCTAAGTATTAGTCAATTATGTGACAAGGGTCACAAAGTTGTCTTTGAATCATCTGCATGTAATGTATTCAATATAGACAATAATCTATTATTTAGCGGAAAAAGGCATGAAAATATTTATCTAGTACAACTAGATGATATTGTTCGAAAATGTCTAATTGTAATCCATGGGTATGACATAAAAGGATGGGACATACAATATGTCAAATATTAGATCTTTTTGGAAAAAGGATCTTGTGATTAGTATACCAAAATTAAACTATGACAAAAATCAAATATGCAAATCTTGTCAATTGTCTAAATAGACCAAAGTATCCTTTCAACTTAAAAATGAGACATCTATATCTAAAGATCTAGAATTACTACATATGGATCTATTTGGACCATCAGATATTGTCAACCTTGGAGGAAAAAGATATGGGTAATTCTCTTGACTAGCAAAGATGAAGCATTTTCAATGTTTTATACATTCTCAAAGTTAGTTCAAAATGTGAAACAAATGTCGATTGTGTCTATCCATAGCAATCATGGTGGTGAATTTATGAATAAAAAATTTATTAATTTTTGTCATAAGAAAGGAATTCACCATAATTTCTCATCCCCCAGAACTCGTCAACAACATAGAGTTGTGAAAAGAAAGAATTGGACAATTCAGAAAATGATAAGAACCATGTTGAATGAAAGTAAACGTCCAAAAGATTTTTGGGAGAAGTAGTGAATACAACTTCCATGTGCTGAATAGGGTTACCATAAAAGCAATCTTAAAGAAAACCCCATATGAGCTTTGGAAAGGAAGGAAACCAAATATCTCATATTTTCATTTCTTTGGATGCTCATAATATGTGCTGAACAATGGGAAAGATAACCTTGGGAAGTTTGATCCAAAAAGCAATGAAGCTATCTTCCTCAGTTACTCTTATAACATTAGAGCATTTAGAGTATATATTAAGAAAACACAAGCTATAAAAGAGTCTATACATTTTAAATTTGATGAAACAAATGTAACAACGAGAAAGGAGTATGATAGTGATGCAAATAAAGCTGCAACAAATATGAAGAAGCTCAAATTGAAGGATTAAGAAGATGACACAATCTGTGAAGACATGCAAAGTTCAAAAAATAAAGAGGAGATAAGTATAGTTAATGTTTCCTATCAACCTCCTATTGATTTGAGGTTTATTAGTGCTTATCCTAGAAAATAAATCATATATAATGTCTATGATGGTGTCAAAATAAGAAGATCTATACAGAATCTATGGTCATTTTGCTTTCATTTCTTCAATTGAACCAACTAGCATTGATCAAGCTTTAAATGATAAAAATTGGATCATTGCAATGCAAGAAGAGCTTAACCAGTTTGATAGGAACAAAGTATGGGAGTTAGTTTCAAAACCAAAGAATGTTGATAGGAAGTAAATGGGTATTCAAAAACAAACTGGATGAGAGTGGATTAGTTGTAAGAAACGAAGCATGATTAGTTGCTAAGGAATATTTCTAAAAAGACAGAATAAACTTTGAAGAATCATACCCCCCTATAACTAGATTAGAAACTATTAGAATGCTACTTGCTTTTGTATCCTATAAAAACTTTTAAGTTATTTTAGATAGATGTAAAGAGTGCATTTCTAAATGGATATTTAAGTAAGGAAGTGTATGTAAACCAACCCCTTGGTTTTGAAAATAATGATCAACCTGATCATGTCTATAAGCTTACCAAAGCATTATATAGTTTGAGACAAGCTCCAAGAGCCTGGTATGAAAGGCTAAGCAGATTCTTAAGTCATCATAAATTCAAGAGAGGAAAAATTGATACTACCTTGTATATCAAATATTGGCAAGGATATTTTAATAGTTTAAATTTATGTGGACAATATTATATTTAGAGCTACTAATGAGGATCTCTGTCTAGACTTCACAAAGATCATGAAGGCTGAATTCCAAATGAGTATGATGGGCGAATTGAACTACTTTCTTGTATTGTTGGTGGTGCTGTCGTGGGCACCCAAATTTAGAACCTTGCTCCAATCTAATTTTCTGTAGTAGTGTGAGTTAGGGTCGATCCCACGAGGAGTAATTAGTATGTTTTTGTGCAATGTGTTTAGTAAAGAAGGGGGTTTTGAATAGTAT
>JAYJMB010000669.1:0-17702 GCA_036873735.1 Pouteria campechiana | reverse complement strand
AATTTCTTATAATTGTTCAACTTATACTTTGAATATTGAATGTTCTTCTTTATTCATGATTATGATTGTTATGCTTAATTACTAGGATATTTACTAGTTTATTATTCATTGCCATCTATTATTAGATTAGATATCAAATCCATAATTGTTTGATTTTTCTAATCTGCGAAGCAACTTGGGTTTGATAATTTGTTGCTATTACAATTATTAAATCTTAGGAAGAATATTTAACTAAATTAAATGCAACCACATGTGTTTATGTTGTTTAACTTCATCAATCTCTACAAATCTTAAGGCTGCTATTACATTAACTCTCTAATGTTTGTTTGAGGTTGTTTACTAGTTAGGGACAATTGGATCGCGTGTTTCTAATTAACTATGTTGAAGAAGAGATAGGAAAAATAATTCTAATAGTGAATATTCAAAGTATGATTTGATTGATAATTGCATCAATGATTAGTTATGAGATTCTAATGATGGGTGTTAACTTGAACCAAGGTTTTCTTCTTTCATGATTTCTTTTATAATATTCTTTTTATTACATGCAAAATCCCCATTCTTGTTCATTTTGCATAAAATTAAACTATATACTCCTCATGGGATTGGCCTTTACTCACACTACAATAAGTAATTTAATTAGAGTAAGTTTCTAAACTTGGTTGCCTATGATAGCGCACCAAAGTTTTGGTGTAATTACCGAGGAGGCATTTAATTTAATTTTTATGCTTTTGTGATTTTTTTATTTTATTTTTTTAGGATTTGTTAAATTCTCCTTAATTTTTTATGACTATTACTCGATCTTCTAATCAAGGTGATTTATAGTACGAACTAGAAATTGAAGAACCTTGCACCAGTTAAGGAGTGGAACTCCAGAGAATTCTGAAAATGAGGAAGTCATGGCTAGAAATCAAACTTTGAAAGAGCTTATCACATCTGATTTGGATCAACAACCTTTATGCACAATATTTTCTACTTTAGATGCTACTATTAATTTTGAACTAAAATCTAGACTAATAGATCTCTTGCCAACTTGTCATGGTCTTGCAAGTGAAGATCCTCATAAGCATTTAAAGGAATTTCATATGGTATGCACAAGTATGAAATCGATAGGGGTGACTAAAGAGCAAATAAAACTAAGAGTCTTTCCATTCTCTTTGAAAGATCTTGCTAAGGATTGGCTTTATTACCCGCCCTTTGAGAGCATCATAACAGGAATGAGATGAAGAGGTTATTTTTTGAGAAATATTTTCCATCTTCAAGGGCAGCCAACATTCGGAAGGAAATTTATGGTGTGAGATAGTATAGTGGAGAATCCCTCTATGAATATGGGGAGCGTTTCAAGAAATTATGTGCATCCTACCCCAATCATCAAATTAGTGAGCAGCTACTCATCTAGTATTTCTATGAGGGCTTTCTTCCTACTGAAAGGAGCACAATTGATGCTACTAGCAGAAGAGTTTTGGTAGACAAAACTCCTTAACATGCAAGGAATTTAATTGCAAACATGGCATCTAGCTCACAATAATTTAGCAATAGGCTTGATTCTCTATCTAAGCCTGTTAATGAGATAAGTGTTTCCTCCATTGAACAATAAATTGTAGGTATGACTTCTCTTTTTCATCAATTGGCTATAGGAAATATGTAGATAGTGAAAGATTATGGAATTTGTTCGATGGTAGGGAATCTAACTAATATGTGCCTAATTCTTCAAGAACCTACTAAGTAGGTGAATGCGATGGGTGGTTTGCCTAGACAACCACAAAAGAAGTATGATCCATATTCTAACATATAAACTCAAGATAGAGGGATCATCTCAATTTCAGTTATGGGAACCCACAAGTAAATTAGCCTCTTGCTCAAAATTATCCAAAATTTCAGTAATATTAGCACCCATACCCACCTAGACAAACATAGGGACAAACTTCTAACTCTGGTATGTCTTTAGAAGATATTGTTAAGTCTCTTGCCTCTAACACTTTGCAATTTCAATAGGAGATGAAGGCTAGCATTTCGAGTTTGAAGAATTATGAGTTAGATGGCAACAATAATCAATCTCTTAGAGACATAAAGTTTAGGGAAATTGCCTTCTCAAATGGTGATAAATACAAGAGAGAATGTGAGTGCAATCATTTTGAGAAATGATAAAGAGGTTGAGATTCCAGAAAAGATGACTCCTACACCAATAGAACAAGAAAAAGGAGAAAGCATTATTGCAGAGAAGGACCTTCCTAAGGACCATGAAATAACTCAATATAAGTTTCCACCTCTTTCTAAATATAAATTAGCACCTTGTTTTCCTCAGGCTTTAGCATAATCTAACAAAATTAAGAACTCTAAAGATTTCTATGAGACTTTTCATAAATGTGTGGTAAATATTCCACTTTTTGATGCAATTAAACAAATACCTCATTATGCTAAATTTCTGAAAGAATTGTGTACAACAAAGAGAAAATAGAAACTTAAGGGATTTGACAAGGTGAGAGTAGGGGAGAATGTTTTTGCAATCATTCAAAGAAAACTTTCTTCAAAGTGCAAAGATCTAGGTTTGTTTACTATCCCTTGCATGATAGGTAACACTAGACCTTAAAAGGACATGTTAGATTTTTTAGCTTCCATTAATGTTATGTCTTATTCTTTATATGCTTCTTTGAAACTTGGACCTTTGAATAAGACTGGTGTTGTGATTCAATTGGTTGATAGACCCAATGCCTATCCTAAAGGTGTAATTGAGGATGTTCTTGTGCAAGGCAATGATTTAGTCTTCCTTGCTAATTTTTATGTGCTAGATATGGAGAATGGTAATCATACTACTCATAATCTATCAGGAAGACCCTTCCTGAAAATATTCAAAACTAAGATAGATGTTCATAGTGGCACACTTACCATGGAATTTAATGGTGAAATTGCTAAATTTAACATTTATGATGCAATTAAATATCCTAATGATGATGATCTTTTTTACTCCATTAATGTGATTGATTCTTGTGTACAGGAAGTTTTTGAAATTAATGGGGGAGATGAATTGGAAGTTTCCATTAGTGAGAATCTTGAAAAGGAGAATGAAGTTTTACCATGGATTGATGAATTGCAAGAAACTATTGTAGCATTGAATAACTTTCCTAAGTCACCAAAATTAGGTAATGTTTCTCAAATCAATTTACCAATTTCTGACAAGAGAATTTTAGCTTCTATTCTATAGGCCCCTATTTTAGAATTGAAGCCTCTTCCCAGTCACCTTAAGTATGTGTCCATAGAGAAGGAGAGACCTTACTCGTGATCATTTCAAGTAAACTTAGTACACTATAAGAACAGAAGCTTGTGCAAGTTCTTAGGAAACATAAGGGTGATATTGGTTAGATAATGAAAGATATTAAAGGAATTGAGCCATCTATAGGCATGCTTCATTATTTCTAGTTTGCAATTGCTCTAGATTGAAAAATGATGTAGTGAGTCAAGCCAATGACTATAAACAAAAGCGCTGCTTGGGAATTAACCCAAGGGGAGTCTATGTTTCTTTTTCTTATTTTTGTATTTATATTATGGTTATTTTTGCATTTTATTTACATTTGACCTTACATTAGGGACAATGTAAGCTTTAAGTGTTGGGGAGGGGATTTAGATTTAGGTTTAGATTGTGTTTATGTTTTTATTTTTTGAAAAGAAAATAAAAATTGAGAGAGATTTAGTTTTACCCTTTGTTTTTATGGTTTTATGACTATGATTGATGAAATGGAACAGATTGATGTTCTAAAAATTATGAAAAAAATAATGAATAAAAAAAGAAAAAGAAAAGTTAATATCAAAATTCCAAGAAAAGGGGTCTATTTATACATTATGTATTCAAAGGTGAAAGATGTTGAAGAAAATAAGTGATTTTACATGCCTTATATATTTGAGCATGAGTTGATTTATTTATACTTCACTAGTTTCAATGGCTTTTGAGCTACATCTCTAAATATTTCTCACCTTTACCCTAAACCCCATTACAATCCATGAAAAGTCCTTATGATTCATTATATGCATGTGATCCTAGTGATATAGACCACGAAGATATGCAAGCTTATAGTAGATCATTTTTATTGGAATGAATTTGAGTGGAACATATGCCCTTCAAACACATGAGAGTAGAGTATTTATTTCCCTGAAGGTTCTACTCATTTAGTTTAGTCCATCTTCAAGAGAGAATGCTTACTAAATGATTGTAGGTTGTGTAAGAATGATATGTTCATAATATGTTATGAATTTTGAAGATTTTGGTTGTTCTTTGTTTATGATAATTGCAACCTTGATGTTCTTTTGGGGGAGTAAATTTTAGTTTTGGTTGATAACAAGCAAGAGTTAAGTGTGGAAAATTTTTATTAAAATGTAAAATGTCATATTTTATTCCCTTAATACTTAGCATTTTACACTTATTTGATTCCTAAATATACTCATTATTCTTATATTTTGATTTAGGAGACAAATGGAGTTGTTAAGTGCAAAAAAAAGGCAATTGGACAATTTTGGACAACTTCTGTATTAATCCATATTTTGGGCATAAATCTCTCATCATACCTTCAATTAAGATGATTAAAGATGATCTAGGAACACAAAAACATGTTCTAGAACTTATATGTTTGGAGTTTTAAGAGATAAAGACTACTTCAAGGACAACTGAGAGGAGAAAGTATCAAAACATGTCAAAAAGGAGCTGAAGATTATACATAGTATCACTTGTGTACCAAGTTTTCCATATTTATAGGATGATTTGGAAAAGGTTATCAACATAAAAGTTGTATATCTTGAAGTATCTAACCAATGGAAGAAGAATAATGTGATTCTAAGTTGAAATGAGGAAGTTATGGTAAAAACACTAGATTCATATATGGCGAACAACAAATCGGCACCGTTAGCTCCTACTCATAATCAACACCAACCAACCGAATAGCAAGGTGGTGCCGACGGTGCCAGTAGATGATCAAATTTTTTATTTTCTAAATTTTTTTAGATTTTTGCATATTTTGGTTCTTTTTTAAATAGTAGTTTCCTAGAGTTTTTGAGGGTTCTTTTTGCGAGGGTCTGAAGAGGACTTATTGGTGGCTTTCGACAAAGAATTTTCTCTCTTCTCTTTCTTATTTAATTTTTTTTTATGATTTCATGGCCCTATGTGGCTAAACTTTTATTCTTGGTTTAAAGAGATAGAAGCCTCAGAATCTATATGCTATGAGATCTAATTTATTATAATTGTTCAACTTATACTTTGATTATTGAATGTACTTCTTTGTTCATGATTATGGTCGTCATGTTTAATTGCTAGGAGATCTACTAGTTTATTATTCATTGAAATCTATTGCTAGATTAGAAATCAAATCTGTAATTGTTTGATCTATCTAATCTGTGTAGCAACTAGGGTTTGATAATTTGTTGTTGTTGTAGTTATTAAATCTTAGGAATAATATTTAACTAAATTAAATACAATTACATATCTTTGTGTTGTTTAACTTCATCAATCTCTACAAATCTTAAGGCTACTATTAGATTAAATCTCTAGTCCATGTCTGAGGTTGTTTAGTAGTTAGGGTTAATTAGATCATGTATATTTCTAATTAACTATGTTGAAGGAGAGATATGAAAAATAATTTCAATGATGAATATTCAAAGTATGATTTGATTTATAATTGCATCAATGATCAGTTGCGAGATTCTGATGGTGGATGTTGACTTAAACCAAGGTTTTCTCCTCTAATAGATTTCTTTCATAATGTTGTTTTTATTATAATCAAAATCCCCATTCTTTTTCACTTTGCATAAAATTAAGCTAGATACTCCTCGTTGGATTAACCCTTAGTCACACTACTACAAGTAATTTAATTGGAGCAAGGTTCTAAATTTGGTTGCCTACAACAATACACCATTACTTCATTGACATTGGCTTATTTTGCTATATCTTAAACTGCAATGATGTATCTTTCTATTCTAATGTATTCGAAATCACTTTTGCTGTGTAATATAGCTATGTAATATCATTCTGATGTACAAAATTCTCTCATTTTAATGTAATCTCTTACTTATTCTCTTTTATTGCATTCTTTTTTATTATGTTAAAAAGGGCGAGAAAAATTAGAGAATTTTAGACAAAAATAATAGAATGTTGGAGAAAAATAAGAATAATAAAAAAGAGTGAAATAATTTTTTTTACATTCAAGGTAAGAGAATGTTAGAGAAAAATAAGAAAAAGAAAAGAGTGAAGTAATTCATTTCTACATTTAGGGTACACATGCTCAGGGGGAGCTTACCCATGCAGGAGGAGACCCACTAAGAAGCACATTGCATATATTGCACTTTGAAATTTTTTTTGAAAGGCTCATCATTTAAACTTTTGTTCATCATCAAAAAGAGAGAATATTAAGCCTAACCCCTTTACTAATCTTGATTTTAATGATGAATGAGATTAAATAACTTGGGTTTGACGATGAACAAACAAATGAGTGAAGAATTAAGGTACTAATAAATTACTTTTCATGTATTGCAATATTAAATGTCAAAGCGAATTAAGGATAGTAAACAAAGCTATTAACTATAAATAATTATAGTAATCCCTCAAAGGAAGACATACAAATGAATGCCCAAATGAAAAGAGCATTCAAAAGCTATTCAGGGTTTTAATTAAAGACTTGGCATGGAAGATTAGAAGTTAAGAAGAAATCAGTTTTTAGTCAGATGTTATGCAGAAGTATTTCAGAACGACATCATAAATAAATTACATAACTCAAAAGCACTCAGAAGTTACCAGATTTTAAGGTCCTAAAATTTCAAAAATGAAAATTTTTACTATTATAAATTTTATAAATTTTTCTAGTGCAGCATATGGTAAAATTAAATTTTTGAGGAATTTTACTATGGAAAAATTTTAAAAATTAATGAAAAGTCCATATTAATATGAGTATGATGAGGATACATGTTAATCATTGATTAACTGGTGAAGAAAAAAAATTAAAAATTACAAGTAGAAAGCTGAAAAATCAAGTTGTCAGTAATTTCTGATAAATTTTGGTTAAATTGAATTTAAATAAAAAATTTTGAAATGATTTATGTAAAGGATAGGAAAATTTATTTGGGCATGTGAATGAGCAAATAAATGATTCATATGTGCTAACAATGAGAATTACATGGAATTTTAAAAATTCAAGACCATAATAGAAACATTATAAAATGTTTTACAAATGCTATCCATCCCCATCGTCCCCACCATCTATTTATGCTAAAAAACATGAGAGCCCCTTTCCTAATCTCCCAAATTCTCATTTTAAGCCATTTTGTTTCAATTGATCAATGGCTAACATTGATTCAAGCAGTTAGAGGGCCATATCATCAATTTGCTTGTGAGATGAAGAAGAGGCAACAACTCAAATTGAAGGATTATTGCTGATCAGTGGGACCCACCTGAGGAAAATTAAGGATTAAGGCATGGATTTAATCCATTTTAGCTGTTAAACATGTTTATTCAAAGATTTTAAGAAAAAGTTGATTTATCTTCAATGAATTTCAAACCCTAATTCAAGGGGGTTTGCTAAAAATTTTAATAGAAAATTAGGAAATATGATTAGGGTGTTTAAGGTTGGGTTAATGATGGATTAACTACAACTAATAATCAGCAATATCAAATACTAAAAATAGGTTGCTGAATTTTTGAATTAGCTCACAGACACATGTTGTTTATGGGAGTTTGGGGGCAGGAAATTGTCATTTCTAGCAAGGTGCTTAATTTTGATTGTAGCATGATAATCAAAGTTTAATCACCTTACTAACACATACCCTAAATGACACAAATAGCTAGTGAATTCAGTGCAAATTGAAGAGGCAGTTAGATAATCATTGTGGTTTTGAATGAAATTTAATGCAAAATTTGCAATGATTAGGCTGAGATTTTGGGGGTGGATTGAGGCACCATTAAAGGGTGTAAATTGGAGCTTAAGAGCAATGGAAATCAGTTATTATCATAAGGTAAGTAGGTGTTTACAATGTGTTGAAAAATGGATGGACAACTAACTGTTGTATTTTTGGGCATAAATTTTTAATAATTTTTTAAATATGCTTATACTAATTTAATTATATTTTATATGCATTATTTGATCATGATCAATTAAATTAATTTTTATTTGTATTATTCATTAAAAAATTAGCAAAAATAGTTGGAAAACTTCATGAGAAACGTGAATAGAGCATTGAAAAATTGATTTATCTAGTACCCCTCCTGAGCTTAATTAAAACCTTATAAAATGATGTGCGTTTGTAAATATAAAAATATAGTGTTAATGTCAATATATTGAAATTGAAATCTGAAATTTTTCATAAAATAATTTGATCGTTTGATGGTCCAAAAAATCTAGGAAATAAATAACCTAAAAATTCGTCCGCTGCCCATTTTGCCATTTTTGTTGATTTTTGTATTTTATTTTTGATTCCATAAATTAATTTTATTTTTAATTTAAATTTTTATAGAAATTCAAATCTATTATTTTTCATCTAATAAAAAACTTTTAGATGAAACAGATCTAGAAAATTTTATATATAATTTTTATTTTGAATTTTCATTTTTTTTTGAATTTGCTCAATTTAAATTATTATTAACTAAAATTTTGGTTGTACAAATTTGATGCTATTTAGAACCTACAAAAAAATTTTTAGAACAAATAAATATGGATAAATTGAAAAAAATAGAACTTTATTTTAGGATTTCCCTATATATGTTTTACACCTCTAGGAGTGCGGCATTGTCAGTTTTGGTGCCTGGTTGGCATGGAGTCCTATGTGGCTCATATATTTATTTTATAATGGCCATGGGCCAACATGTATTCTCCATGTGGTGAGGAGTGGCCTGGTTGGTTAGGGGGCGATTATGTGGGCAGCCGGCGTAGCCAGGCGCTACTATCAACCTAGATGGCTTGTGTTCTTTGATTTGACTTGAGTAGCTAGTGTAGGCGCATTTAATGGTGAACTGGTACTTTTGCGAGATGATGAGAGCGGGGTGCCACTATATATAGCAGTGTGGTTGTGTGGGCTTGGTAGGCTTCTAGACAGAGTGCCGGGATGGACCCAGTGCACTACCGAGTGAAAGGGTATTACTTTGGATTTGGTATGCCTCCCAGGGTGAAGTATGTGGATGATGGTATAATAGTGCAATGGTGTAGGCGGTGGCAGTGTGATATGAATCTGCTAGTGTATGGGATAGTGTTCGGCGATGCCAAATATAGGTATACATGCTAGTATTGACTGACTGATTATGTCTAAGATATCACTATGACTATATGTATGATATGATTAATGAAGTATTAACAGTGAACCCTAATGAACCTAGCAATCTATCTGACTATGACTCATGCATATGGCATGTCATGTTTTGCTCAGTTGTATCATTGTTTATTGCTTTATTTATCATTATTCATCTTATTATTTATAATTATTTACTTTTGCTTACCTACATACTGAGTTTTGCTTAGACTCACCCTTTTATTTAAATTTTTAGCTAACAAGCCATAGGACGGAGCCCAACAAGGTGTTAGGGCTCATGACAGGACTAGGTAGTGACCATATTAAAGACACTAGTTTATTTTGCAATGTAAAATTGATGAATATTAATGGATTTTAATTATGAATGATTGTATAACATGTAATATTATCTAGATGTATAGCATGTCATTTTTATAGTATTAATGTATATGGTTTGACTATTAGGGTATAGTGTACCCTAATCTTGATCTATGGGTGCTATAGAGATGTGTGTTGTGGAGGTGGCAGATATATACATATGATGTATAGGAAATGGTAGGGCTTGAAGGTGGCCATATTATATTTACATATTTGAAATGTATTTAATATGTAATTATTATGGATTAGTATGTTGTATACAAGAAAATAGTGGTAAATTAGGGGGGACTGTTGAAATTTTTTCTGATCTTACCACTAGTGATGCCCACAGAGTCAGGGTGTTATAGGTGGTATCAGAGCCCGATCTACCTAAAAGGGTATAGGTATGAAGTTTGGATGTCAAATCACTAAGTAATGACATACTTAGGCCGCATTAGCGCATTCTAGAAACAAAGGAGAGTGTTAGTCTAGCATATGAACATGAACCTTTAATTTTGACAAAATTGAATTTGTGCAGGTGTAGTTGTGCAAATATATGACCTAGAAATGTGATGTTGTGTGTAGTAATGGCACCCAAAAGGTGAGTGGATAAAGGTAAGGTGCCTATGGTGGAGGAAGAGCCGCCTAGGCCAATCACTCAATCCCAATCCTCGGGAGTGTTGATTAGAGAGGATCTGATAGAGGAGAGTCAGTTATCTAGAGGTAGTGGCTCGAGACTAGTCTCTAATGAGGCAGAAAAAGAAGTTATTCTTGAACCTAAAGGCAGCAATTGGAGACAGTGGAGGAGCCAATGAGGGATGTACCACCAATATTAGGAGCTAGGCCAATACTGGAAGTTGGGTCAGAACTTGCTACCATGATGGCTATGGTGGCTAGCCTTACCCAGATTGTACAAGATTTCATACAGTCTCAGATGTGGTGCACTAGGACAGATGATTTGGGGCAGAGAAAGAAGCCCAACACGGAGCAAAGTAGTAGCAATACCACTGAGCGGACTTGCTATCATTGTGGCCTACTTGGACATTTATGGCCACATTGTCCTATTCTAAGGGAAAAGGGAAGGAAGCTGATTAGGCTAACCCCAACACAAACTAAGGAATAGGGTTAGACATCGGGGCAATCACAGGAGATAGAGGAGAGAATTTGCAATCAATGTGGTTAGCCAAACCACATTCGATGTCATTGTCCCACTCTTCAAGGGAAGAGTGAGTACATGGCTTCCATAGCACCTTCCCAGCCTAAGCATGGTGGCTCGCAGAGGAGAGGTAGAGGCCATGGCTCGTATGTACCACCGGGATGGCAGCTCGGTGAGTAGAGGCCTCAAGCGACAGTAGTTATTTAGGCTACCACCGCACGAGAGGCTCAGGCAATGGACCAAGTGGTTAAAGGTAATTTTCTAGTCTGCATTTGCATGATATATGTATTATTTGATCCTAGTGCACCACTGCATTTGTGATGAAAGCATATTTCTCAAAATATCCTATGTATTATTTGGTAGAGGTTCCTACCCCATTAAGAGTAATCAGTACAGTCTCTGAGAGATGTTATGATATCCCTCTAGTGATAGAGTCCAAGTGCCTTCTTGTCAACATGATTATGTTAAATATGAAGGGAATTGTAATAAATTGTGTGCTAAGCATCTGAGTACAAAATGGATTATGTGTATGAGATTGATTGCAATATATGATTGCCTACTGTGTATTGCTATAGCACTAATTACATTCTAGATTTACATCTTTGGTTGCATCATAAACATGTAATTTGATATGATTGGTTGAATTCTATGGTTTTCCTAGGTAGCTTGTTTATAATTATATAGATCTTGATGAATCACTATGTGTGCTATGAGTAAATTTGATATTTGTTTTGTGAATTGATTGATGTTGAATTTTGCTATGGCTATGAGTTAGTTGAGTAAACTAATTTGACTAAGGTACATGATCGATGAATTATAGTGTATATGTAATGTGAAATTGTATGATATGATATGAAGTATTTGGGTTAGTATGGTGGTCGGATGATTAGATAATGATCTGGCACCAAAATGGCTTATTGGGTACTTGAGATTCTAGAATTGATGTACATGTCTTAGTTTGATTATTCAATTGAGGTTTGGATGTGTAGCTAATGTCCATGATTGGAAAATGGGTGCCTCTGGGCATTATTTTTTGTATGTATTTGAGATTTTGATTTTTGCCATAGGATGATATATATGTGCATTGAGGTTTGTGAATTTGTAAATTTGATATCTGTTTAGCAAATGGGCCACCCATTCTATCCAATTGAGAAATGATCAGCACCCTTGGGGTGACAGCTGTCAGGGTGGCAGTATGGTGGCATTTGTTTGATGATGTAAGAATTGACTAGAATATGAAAAGATATGATATTTATAATGGAGTGTGATATACTATATAGAACTGAGCCCCTATAGTATGTATCATTAAAGACTAATGGTTATACTAAAATCTCTCAATTGATGTAGATAGTGAATCTAACATTTCTATATTGCATTGAGGGTGAGAGATCATAGGTGGCATCAGTATTTTCGTCATGAATCTAGCAACATTGGTGGTTGGGGATACAGAAGTCAACTAATCATACATTGATAGCGAGAGAAGTATGATAAAGTATAATAAAATGAATTGCTATATAAATATGTAATAAAATTAGAAGATGCTGAGGATGATTATTCAGTTGGCTGTGGCATTGTCCACTTGATCTGGCTCCATGTGTTTGACTGGTGGCTAAGTCCCTACTTGACATGGCTTTATGTATTTGGTTGGTGGTTGAGTCCACTTGAATTGATAGCATCCTGTACATGGTATCCCTTGGTGGCAGAGACTTAATGATCTATTACCGCCAATTGAGATTCCAAAGTAAAGGAGGATCAATATTACCATAGATTTTATCAGAGGCTTACCTAAGATTATAGTTGGTTATGACAGTATTTGGGTTATAGTGGATAAGTTAACTGAGGTAGCCCACTTTGTCTCAGTTTGCATTACTTATTGCTAAGAAGTATGTCATCACAGATACAGTTAAGAAAAAAAAGAGATAGGATCTAGAGTTTAAGGTAGGAGGTCGGGTCTTTCTTAAAGCATCTCTTATGAGAGGTGTGGTGTGATTTGGCACTAAGGGAAAGTTGAGCCCCAGATATGTTGGGTCGTATGAGATATTGGAGCGGATTAGCTAGGTGGCTTAGCGTATTGCATTACCACCTTCATTGAGCCAAATTATTCTCATGTTTTGGTGCCAGAAGAGATACATTTGATTAAGAATCTACAATATACTGAGCAATCAGTCCGAATCTTAGATAAAAGAGAGAAACAGTTGAGAAGCAAAATTATTCCTCTAGTTAAAGTGCAATGGAGTGGTCGCTTGGAGGGTGACGTTACATAGGAGCTTGAGGATATGATGCGAGAGTTTCGAAGATGAAACTTTTTATAAGGGGCGTAGAATGTAAGGCCTGAAATTTCAAAAATGTAAATTTTCACTATTATAGATTTTATAAATTTTTCTGGTGTGGCATACTATAAAATTGAATTTTTGAGGAACTTTATTATGGAAAAACTTTAAAAATTGATGAAAATTCCATATTAATATTAGTATGATAAGGATACATGTTAATCATTAACTAACAAATGAAGAAAAAGAATCAAAAATTTCTTGTAGAAAGCTGAAAAATCAAGTTGTTGGTAATTTCTAGAAATTTTTGGTTAAATTGAATTTAAATAAAAAATTAATTAAAAAATTATGAAAGGATAGATGCAAAGGATAGGAAAATTTATTTGGGCATGTGAATTATCAAATAAATGATTCACATGTGCTAACAATGAGAACTACATGGAATTTTAAAAATTCAAGTGGATGTAGGTGTATGGAGGTGCATAAACCACCAAGTACCATAATAAAAACATTATGAAATGTTTTACAAATGCTCGTTTCATCCATCCCCATCGTCCCCACCATCTGTTTATACTAAAAAATGTGAGAACCCCTTTCCTAATCTCCCAAATTCTCATTTTAAGCAATTTTCTTTCAATTGATCAATGGCCAACATTGATTCAAGCACTTAGTGGGCCATATCATCAATTTGCTTGTGAGATTAAGAAGCGACAACCACTCAAATTCAAGGATTATTGTTGATTAGTGGGACGCACCAAAGGAAAATTAAGGACTAAGGTATGGCATTAATCTACTTTAGCTGTTAAACATGTTTATTCAAAGATTTAATGCAAAAGTTTATTTGCCTTCAATGAATTTCAAACCCTAATTCAAGGGGGTTTGCTAAAAGTTTTAATAGGGAACTAGGGGCTATGATTAGGATGTTTAAGATTGGATTAATGATCTATTAACTATAGCCAATAATCAGCAATATCAAACATTAAAATCCGGTTGCTGAATTTTTGAATTGGCTCAATACACATGCTATTTATGGGAGTTTAGGGGCTGAAAATTGTCATTTCCAGCAAGGTGCTTAAGTTTAAATGACCCAAACAGTTAGTGAACTTAGTGCAAATTGAAGAGGCAGTTAGATAATGCACTCATTGTGGTTTTGAAGGAAATTTAATGCAAAATTTGTAATGATTTTTGGTATATTTAATGCATTGTGGTTAGATAATGCACTCATTGTGCTTAAGTTAAATGACCAAAACAGTTAGGTGAACTAGCTGTTATATTTTTAGGAATAAATTTTATTAATTTTGAATATGCTTATACTGATTTAATTATATGTTATATGCCTTATTGATAATGATTAATTCCATTAATTATCATGTGTATTTTCATTGAAAAATTAGTCAAAACAGTTCGAAAAATTCATGAAAAACGTGAATGGAACGTTGAAAAAGTGGTTTATTAAGTACCCCTCTTGAGCTTAATTAAAACCTTATAAAAATAAGTGCATTTGGAAATATAAAATTATAGGGTTAATTTCCATATATTAAAATTTAAATCTAAAACTTTTCATAAAATAATTCGATCTTTTGATGGTCTAACAAAATTTTAGAAACAAATAGCCCAAAAATTCACTCGCTACCATTTTGCTAATTTTTTTGATTTTTGCATTTTATTTTTGATTCCATCAATTTAATTTATTTTGACCTAAAATTTTTTAAAAAATTCAAATGTAGTATTTTTCATCTAATAAAAAATTTTAGATGAAATAGATCTAGAAAATTTTGTATATATTCTTATTTTGAATTTTTGAAATTTATTCTTAATTTGCACAATTTAAATTATTGTTAACTGAAATTTTGGTAGTACAATTTTATTGCTATGTAGAACCTACAAAAAAAATTTAGATCAAATAAATATGGATAAATTAGAAAATGAAGAACTTTATTTTAGGATTTTCGTATATATGTTTTATACCCTTAGAAGTGCCGACATTGTTGATTTTGGTGCCTAGTTGGCACGAAGCCCTATTTGGCTCGTATATTTATTTTATGATGGCCAAAGCTGACATGTATCCACCATATGGCGTGGAGTAGCCTGGTTGGCCAGGGGATGGTTGTGTGGGTAGTCGGCATAGCTAGGCCCCGCTATCAGTCTGGATGGCCTGTGTTCTTTGATTTGACTTGTGTAGCTAGTGTAGGGACGTTTAGTAGTGAATTAGTACTCTTGTGAGACGATGAGGGTAGAGTGCCACTATATACAATAGTATGGCTGTGTGGGCGTGACAGGCTTAAAGACGGGAGTGCCGGGACGGACCCAACACACTACAAAGTGAAAGAGTACTGTTTTGGATTTGGTGTGCCTTTTGGGGTGGAGTATGTGGATGATGGTAGAGTAGTGCAATGGTGTCAGCGGTGGGGGTATGATATGAATCAGCTAGTGTACAGGATAATGTTCGGCGGTGCCAAAGTATAGGTATACATGCTAGTATTGACTGACTAATTAAGTCTAAGATATCAATGTGATTATATGTATAATATCATTAATAAAGTATTAATAGTGAACCCTAATGAATCTGACAATCTAACTAACTACAACTTATGCATATGGCACATCATGTTTTACTCGGTTGCATCGTTGTTTATTGCTTTATTCATCACTATTCATCTTATTATTTACAGTCATTTATTTTTGCTTGTTTACTGAGTTTTGCTCAAACTCACCCTGTTATTTAAATTTTTAGTTGACAGGCTAAAGGACGGAGCCCAACAAGGTGTTGGGGCTTGCAACAGGACTAGGTAGTGACCACATTGAAGACACTAGTTCATTTCTTAATGTAAATTGATGTATATTAATGGATTTTAATGGTGAATGATTTTATAACATGTAATATTATTTGTAATATTATTTAGATGTACAACATATCATTTTTATGATATGGATGTATATGGTTTAACAGCTAGGTACAATGTACCCCAATCTTGGTCTGTGGGTGCTGTGCAGATGTGGGTTATGGAGGCGGCGGATATATATATATATATATATATATATATATATATATATATGATGTATAAAAAATGGTGGGGCCTAGAGTTGGCCATATTATATTTGCATACTTGAGGTGTATTTAATATGTAATTATGGGTTAGCATATTATATGCATAAAAATGTTGCTAAATCAGGGGAGACTCTGTCCGAATTTCCTCTAATCTTACCACTAGTGATGCCTAGGGAGTCAGGGCATTACACAGATGTAACTTAGAACTATGCCAAAAGCATTTTAGGACTTCTTCAAAATCAAAATGAAGCAAGATTGAACATTAAAACAAAAATAAAAGAAGCATAGAAGCAAGTCAAAAATCAAATAAAAAAAGTATATATATTCAAAAGATCCTCAGAAAAATAATAAAAGAACCTTTGCCAGAAGAGACTTTGGCCACACAGAAGCTATCCAGAACTGTAATAAGCCACACAGAAGCACCATCGAGAGCACAAAAGCACTATCCTGTCACACAGAAGCAACTTAGAACATTGTGGTACTACTCAGAAGCAAACAATATTGCATAGAAGCAATGCAGAAGTAATGTCACATAGAAGAAATGAAGAAACGAAGATACATTGAACAGAAATGAGCTCAGAAGAGATGTCACACTATATAGAAGCATTACAACACAACATTGAAAAAATACATAACTACATAGAACCATGACACAATGGATATAATCAACTTAGAAGACATTGTCAGAAGCACAATCAAGAAAGGATAAATCAATACAGAATCAAAGTCTAAGACTCATAAGCAAATTTGAAGATATTCAGAAGATCTTCAGAAGACTCAAATTATGACTGTTGAAAGAAAAGATATTGGATAGAAATTCTAAAGAGGATAATGCCAAAAACATATTTACCATAGAACTTCTGAAGAAACACTTCATAAATTTTGTTGAGGTATAAATCAAAGCATAGAAGTTCTGAGGACACCACTTAGAATTTTTGGACCTAGACAACACGCAAAGTCTTTACCAAACTTGCCTAATTAATTTGAAAATTATGCCAAGGGTTGTAACGGCTAAAATTTTCAAATCATATAAATAGAAAATTAAGATGACACTTAAACAATACAAGAAAGATTACACTAAAAATCATTTTTGTGATTCAAAAGAAGAGCATTCATACCTTTCCATCATTCAACTCCAGCTACCATGGCACTGCCAAAGCATTCAAAATCTTCAAAGTTAGATTTACGTCAACTTCAAAAGGAGTTTAAATTTGATCTCATTACTTATTTTGTTATTTCAATTAAACTTTAAATTTCTTACATGTTTGCCTAAGTAAGAGGTATTATCTTTGTGCATTCCATTTGAAAAGCAAAGAGTTAGTTAGTAAGCTCTATGAAATAAATAGTTTGGAAATGTTTCTGGTTAGCTTTGAAAAAGTAGTAAGCTAGTTCGTAAACTTGAAAACCAACTTATAAGAGTTTCTGGTGAACTTGAAAAATCAATAAGTTATTGGTGAACTTGCAAAAACAACAAGTGTTATAGTAGAACCTGAGTTTAGTAAAGGAAACTGACTCAGAAAAGTGGATTAGGAACCCAAGAAGGGCCGAATCACTACAAAACTACTATGTGTATGTGCTACAAGTTATTCTCTCTTTTATTTTAAGCACATATATTCACTTA
>JAYJMB010000668.1:0-14297 GCA_036873735.1 Pouteria campechiana | reverse complement strand
TAGTAGTAAACAACTTTTAAGAATTTTATGGGTATTTCAAAAGACTCAGAACTTTAATATCCAAGATTAGATCCTGATATTTTGTTTTATGTAGAATCATCCAAAATCCACACCCCATGTTATTATAAATTGGGCTCACTAGTGTTCTAACACCAACTTCTTGGCACATGCATTTCATTCACCTCACAATGCAAGAGATCAAAGCTGTTCTCTATGTGAGGTATACCTCGGCGAGGAACGTGTCCGGTCGGCCGATCTTGTACATGACTCCCACCACAGCTGTCCGGTTATCAGAGCTCTGATGAACCATATGCACTTCAAGGTCGTAGCTGTAGTATATAACCACCACACAAGAAACAGATTAGAAATGCATGAAGCAAGTGGAATTGCAAACAAGCTCATGTCTAGACCACCCATCTACACTTCCTAAGATGTGGGTGTGTGTGAAATTATATATAGAAGGGTTGCTAATTTTGAGATGATTCAAGTGGAGTAGGTGTATAAAAACAGGCACAAGCATACCTCTCTCCGTTGATGGTGTGCTCAGAAGGTGAGTGCCAGTGGCACTGTTGCAGCTCATACTCAGTTCCATTGATGAAAATAGATCCGCCCCCATTTACCCATCTCAACTGCAATCGTCAGCAAACAGAATTTTGAGACTTGTAATTGAAGATAATGACCCATTGCAATCATGCCAAAAACTACAATTAGTTGCATGTGATAATACCATTATGTCATGTCCTCTATTCTTCAGCGTCGCATTAGATGGCTTGTAATTCCTCTTTAATCTTCCTAAATGAGACACTACTTCCACTCTTTCATGCAATAAATCGATGGGAGACTGCATATCGCCGTTCTTGCACATTGCCCATTCCTCATGTAGGTTTCCCCAGTCTTCAGGCCCTCTGCCACTCCCTTTCACGTAGTTGAACTCCTTCTCATCCTCTGCACATCATAAAATCAAAGTGGTTAATTAGAAAAAAAAAAAAAAGCCCTTCTAATGGCCAATTTGCATGCGTCTCATTTTTTCAAAGATTTCCTTTAAAAATTTTGAGGGTAAGGCCGAAGATTATCATTTGAACCCTGAAATTCTAATTTTATGGGTGAAGATTTAAATAATTTTTTTTCAAGTGCATCCAATTTCATTTTCATTTGATTTATTTTCAATCATTTTAGGGCTTGTTTGATGAAATGAAATAAAAATGATGTCAATAATAAAAGAATAATATTAATCATAAAATGAATAAGTTAAAATAGATAAACGAATGATGATTGAAAATATATGTAATAATAGAAAAAAATAAAATTATTTATAAAAAGTACATGTCAAATCAAAACTTAAAAATTTAATTTTTATAAAATCATTTCCATAGATTACAAATCCTGTCTACCGATATACCTTAACATTGTTTAGGCATCAAAAACTGCTTTCAAGGATGCAACTCCAAGTCAGCCATGAGATAATTATCTTGAAATGACTTGGAGAATACAGAAGAAAAAGAGAATCAATGGATTTGATTTCATGAGCTAGCTTGATGAAAATCCCTTACCAACTTCTTCTGATGTTGTTGGAGTCGCATGAGAAATAAGTAGAAGAAGGAAAGCGGAAAAGAAGATGTAATGGAGATTTTGGTTGATCATGTTTCTCTTTCAAGGCTCTAGCACAAGGAGTAAAAAGAGAGAAAGCAAGCTAAAAGTGATGTTGTTGTGAAATGTTGGAGGGATGTGAGGATGGCTTATATAGAAATAATTCATGGGTATTTTGTAGGAGAACGGAGCCAAAATGCCGACCATTGCTTACATCATGTAAAGGCTGGCGGACAAGACCCATGGATATGTGCCCATCTGACCAATTTTCAACCAGGCTGTAAGTCTGAGTCCGTCAATTTAAATTCATTGATCATGACCTAGTCGTCGTTTAGTCCTGCAACGTAATTACTTGAAAAAATGTCCCTTCTCTTGGTGAAGAAGTAAATCTATAAAAACGTATATCATTTATTACAAGAATATTTAGTTTTAGCAATGATATTTAAAAAAAAAAAATCGTTGCTAAAAGTCTTTAATAACCAATACACATTTTGCTCCCCAGGGGGGCAGTAAAGTTGCCTGTAAGCAATGAAACTTTCATTCCTCTTCTTTAATAAAATGTTTTCAATAGGTGTTTTATTTGCAAAAAGTCATTAACAATTAAATATACATTTTTAGCAACCAATGTGTTCTTTCCTAAAAATGAATATTATTGATTGTCAGACATGAGTTGAGTTACTTTTGATGAAATGTTTTACTTGTATCTTAATTGTCCAAATTATATAATTAGATATTACTTTTAGTTGCTTTTGATGAAATCTTTTATTTACATTTTAATCATCCATATTATAGCCTTTTATGCGAAAATTAGTTACTATAGTTAAGTACACCATGTGCTTGCCTCATGAAGGTTATAGACTGGTGGTGTTTCAAGTCACCTTCCATTGGGGAAACAAAATATCGATAAATATTTTTTGAAAGATAATTTTCATCCACCCATATTCATGCCGGAGATGAACGCACAGCCAATCTGTGTTCCAGAATAATGCTAAATACATGGCTAAAATTCTCCTAAGATTTCTAACATAAATTCTAATCTCATTAGATTAATTAAGGGTGTATTTGTGTGTAATAAGAAGGGGTGTAACACTAACCCTTTTAGATAACCTTTGTGGTTTATATGACATTTTAACTATCTTAAATTATCATAATAACTTTACTTTTTTATTATTTTCTATATTTTAATCATTTTTGTATGCTTTTATCTTAGAAAGCCTATTTTGCAGATATTATTATCTGCTGTACTTTTCTATTACACTCTTTTTTCATTACACTCTAAACAAACAAACTCTAATTCTTTTATTAAATATAATTAGATATATGGCTATGATCGTATTTATTTCTAATTAGCAATCAAATCATCCTACGGGTTGGTATCAAGACCATCGCCATCTATCTAGAAGTTGGGAATTTTGAATCAGGAAAGAAAGAGCCCAATGCCGTGGGGACCAATTCAAAACTGGTCTTCAATGGCTGAATTAAATTTCTGGAATGTTCACAGAAAATATTTTGAAGGTCGGTTAGTGTTAATCTCTGACTACTATGTTGTCTTATCTACCGTCTCTGTTGGAGCCAAACACCTTAACACCCTAACAGCCATGTAAGGCTAGCCTAAGGTTAATTGCTGAGGAAATGATTTCATATCCTCTTCATGTGATTGATTGACAAACATCCCCCAATTACATGAAAATGATAACGGTCAGGTCCATGCTTCCTTAAGCATTTTCTAGCTGTTCATAATTTGATTTCTTCGCTTCTTTGTAATTGATTTTTGGGACTGAAATCGATGACAAAGTCACATTTGCAAGGTTTATAGTTGCTTTAAATTCTATATAAATAGTTCTTTTAAATATACTCACGTAATTTCATCAATATTATAAATATAATCCTCTAATTTAGAAATTAACAAATAAATTTATATTGTATGACAATAATTGTCAATGTACCCATATCATTATTGTTCAATCCTAATCCGTAAAAAATAAAATAAAATTACCAAAATGCTTCATCTCTTTCTGTACTTAAAACCTCCCAAACTCATCCCCTTTTTTGCCTATTTTAAGCGATTAAAGTTCCTTCATTTAATCAGATTTTCTCTCCACTTCATAGGCATTAGATGACCCACCAATCTAACTAAGAGTTCAATTAAAGTGGGGTCCATAGATCCCTGTTTTAAATTGTCTTGGGACCCCTTTTAGGTCCATGCTTGCTTGCCCCAAAAGATACATTGCTGAAATGTTGGTGATTTCAAAAGATAGATTTGACCTTTAAGAATATACAAGTTAAAATTCTTTATATTCAGTCAAGAATCCTAATATTACAACCCTTGAAATTGATTTCTAGAGTGTAAAATGGACTTTAATAGGCAATTTTCACATAACAAAATTATATCGATTTTTAATGTAGAAATCACTTCCACCTAAAATTAGACAAGGTTAGTTGTTTTTTGAAAAGCCACTTTCCGTGTGGAAAATAAAATAGGAAGGAGGCCTTGTTCCTAAAATCCATCGTCGTCAGCAATACGTAGAAGAACAAGACAGCACATAGCTTCTAGACAGACCGATTGAAAATAGTTGTTCACCCACGGCAGCTCCAAGCAAGCAAACACCTTCATCAAATCCCATGCCAACTTCATTTACCTTTCATGCCTTGGAAACGTGGGGCGATTTTTGACTGCAGCAGCCCAACCATCAGCTCTACATCCAAATTTCTAACCACCCATTTCATAAAAATCAATACTTTTATCTGTCCAAGTAATCATTTGCAAAGGATGTGAAGAAATGAAATTTGTTAGAAATGATTTTGCAGAACAACACACATTGATATGGAAAAGAGAAAAAGAAATGCAGAGATTTTACATAGAAAATTCTTTTTAAAAAATTATGGGTGAAGGAGAAGATGAATCTACTATCAAAAACAAAATTTCAAGGGAGAAGATCTGACTCAAAACCCTTCCGCCCAATATACTCCAAAGAAGAAGATCTCAAACCATTATCTCCTAAATTCTAAACATGCATGTATTGTAACGGAATTGATGTAATGGTACCTTTAGATTTGGATTTGAGGGGATGATAAAGTAAAATCCAATCAGGCCAATATTTGTAAATTCATAATTAAAAGTATATATATATTTTTAAACACATTGCTCAATTTTGATTTTACCTTATCATCCCAAAACTCCAAATGTAGAAGATTGCTTGAAATTTTCCAAGAAACCGGCTCTGTCAATCAGTTCCTTTAATGTCCTATGGAACACTGTAAGAAAATCAAGACACAACAAATTGTCAATGAAAATGCAGTGGGAGCGTTAAGCTAGCGGTGATCATCTGTGTGTTTGGGCAACGTTTGTCAATGACCCGAAAAAAATGTGCAATGATTTCCTACGGCATTGACCTTAGGCTCGCCTTAATCAACTTCGCCATTAAAATCACCATGTCAAAGATTTTGAAACAGAAAATTATCTGCTTCAAGAATTTTGAACATAGGCTGGAAAACGAGATTGTTACAGGTCTGAAGATGATGGGCTGCAAATCGATCCAGAGAAGTAATCGAAAGCACGAGGCAGGAAGGTTGAACGGCAGATCATGATGGAGAATTAGCCATCGCAAGGGTCAGAGATTTACGCAGAGAATCCCATTTTTCATGAACATTCCTGGAATCTACCTCAGCCATCAAAGACCAGCTTTTAATTGTTTTCCAAGGAATTGGGCTCTTGAAAGCCTGATTGAAAACGGCCAACTGCCAGATAGACGGATGGTCTAGAGACAAGGCCAGTGGGATGATTTGATTTGGTCCTCCTGGGATAGCTTTAAAACATCCATGATACTTAGGGCGTATTTGAAAATACATATTAATGTTAGTAAAATAAAGAATGATAATACCAATATAAAGTTTTTAATAAAAAAGTAATAAAATTTTGTCGAAAATAATAAATAATAAATAATAAAATTATTAAAAATGTTTATAGGGCTATATCAATTAAAAACAACGTGTAAAAGGATCGTATTGGAAACACATTCTTTTTTCAAATACACTCAAACATGCCTGGAAAAACCTTATGTTATATTCAATTGATAAGGCATGTGTCACTGCCGACGCATATAATTCCAAGCACATGCACCACATTCTTGAACCAAAGTCGTTATTATGCGGAAGACTAGCGTACTTTAATGGGTGTGGGTTGAAAACACTTTCTTAGGCAGTTTTCCAATGCTCGGGCAGCCAATGAAGATTGATACGCAGGTACCTAAAACGATGTTTTAACCTCAAGCATACTCGCAGAATAAAATTTGTGGAAATGTCTCAACGTGGTCCCCGTTTGCGTGTCCAAACAGGGCAGTCGAAAGCCTTTCAACTCAGACCAGTCAATAATGTCCTCTATGTGCACGCGTAGTATCCAGGTGTCCAAACTGTTGCAATGTTGAGTTCAACAAACATGCATGTAGAATACACGAAATTCTACGATTGTGCAATGAACCGACGCGTAAATAGATTAAAAAATTTTATATGATTTGGATGATTAACATACCAGTAAAAATTTCATAACATTCCAATATTGGAACAAATCAATGCAAGCTGCTTCTTCTTCTTCTTTTTTGATAGTTTATATACGATTTTATAGATTTTAAAATCGTGAAATTAGAATTATTTCAAATATTTAGTAAAATGTATTGCACTAAGTATAATGATTAGATTAAATTTTATCAAATCATCCTTTATAAGTTGCATAATAAAAAGATTTCACTAAGTTTTCATGAAAAGGCTCTAGTAAATCATTATCCCTAGATGATAGATATTTCTTTTTTAGGTTAATTATTTCATCAAGATCCAAGGGACATTTGTTTAATTGCTCAGTTCTACCCACCTAAGACAGGACAAGGGACTAGATCATAATAAAATAATAAAAGTGAGTTGTTCTACGCAGCGTGGTTGAAAATTGGTCGGATGGACACATAAGTCTAGTCTACCAGCCCTCACGTGACGCAAGCAATGGCTAGCATTGATTTGTCTCCCTCTCCAACAAATCTGCCTTCATACGTTATTGAAGATTTCGAGGACCCATGTATTATTATTTCTATATAAGCTATCATTCCCTCCAACATCTCACAACAAAATCGCGTTTAGCTTGCTTGCTTTCTTTTCAGTCCTTCAGCTACAGAGCCTCGAAAGGGAAACATGGCCAACCCAATTCTCCATCCCATCTTCTTTTCTGCTTTCCTTCTTCTAATCATTTTTCATGGGACTCCAACAGCATCGCAAGAAGTTGGTAAGGGTTTTCATCTAGCTCGGGAAATCATTTTGTTTCTTTTCTTCAATGCTTCCCAAGCCATTTCAAGCTACTTATCTCATGGCCAACTTGGGATGAATGCTTGAAAGTAGCGTTTCAAGTCCAAACCAATTCAAAGCGAGCATAAATCACATGAAAGGAATTTGGGTGCACTTGAAAAACTCTTTAAATCATCAGTTTTTACCCACTTTGATTTTATGATGTGCAGAGGATGAAAGGGAGTTTGATTATGTGAAAGGGAGTGGCAGAGGGCCTGAAGACTGGGGGAATATACATGAGGAATGGGCAGTTTGTAAGAACGGCGATATGCAGTCTCCCATCGATTTATTGCATGAAAGAGTCGAAGTAGTGTCACATTTAGGAAGATTAAAGAGGAATTACAAGCCGTCTAATGCGACACTGAAGAATAGAGGACATGATATAATGGTATTGTCACATGCAACTAATTTGATGTTTTTGGTTTACAGTGGATCATTATCCTCAATTACAAGTCTCAAAATTCTGTCGCTGATGATTGCAGTTGAGATGGGTTAATGGAGGAGGATCTATTTTCATCAATGGAACTGAATACGTGCTGCAACAGTGCCACTGGCACTCACCTTCTGAGCACACTCTCAACGGAGACAGGTACGTTTGTGCCTGTTTTTACACACCTACTCCATTTGAATATTCACAAAAGCAACTCTTCTATATATAATTCCACACACAGCCACACCTTAATAAGTGTAGATGGGTTCTGCAGAAATGAATTGTTTTCAATTTCACTTGCTTCATGCATTTCTAATCTGTTTCTTGTGCGGTGTTTATACGACAGCTACGACCTTGAAGTGCATATGGTTCATCAGAGCTCTGATAACCGGACAGCTGTGTTTGGGATCATGTACAAGATCGGCCGACCGGACACTTTCCTTGCCGAGGTATACTTTAAATGGAGAAGAACTTTGATCTCTTGTATAGTGTGGTGGATGACATGCATGTGCTAAGAAGTTGGTTTTAGGATACGAGGGAGCCAAACTTACATGATATGGGATTTGGATTGAACTATTCTGGTCTAAAACAGAATATATCTGGGATGTCTAAGATCTGGATCTTTTGAAATATTGGCAAGACCCACAACAGTTAGTTGCAATTCAATTACCATGAGAATAATTTTAAGTATCAGAATTTCATTCCTAGATGAAAATCAAATTGTAAGTCTATTAGATTATCGCATTATCTCCAAAACAAGCGTCAATTGAATCCATGCTTTTGCCCATGACCCATTACCATTGTTTTTATATGTCACAGCTTATGGAGCATATAAAATATATTGCGGATCGTCATGAGATGGAAAAGCAAGTCGGGGTAGTTGACCCAAGGCATTTAAAGATGGGGAGCAGGAAATACTATAGATACTTGGGATCTCTCACGACCCCACCTTGCACTCAAGGTGTAGTTTGGACCATCCTTAAAAAGGTGGGTCTCTTAGCCCATCCATACAATATACGTTCATAAATGATTTTTTTTATTGCACCTTGTTACAAACCTATATATCACAAAAAAAAAAAAAAAACAATACAAGAGAATTAATCCTTTCTTCTATCATGAATTTTCACCTCACATATATATCATGTCTTTCAGGTGAGAACAGTTTCAAGAGAGCAAGTGAGACTGCTGAGAAAGGCTGTTGATGATGTAAGTTCTGAATCACTGCTGGGCAGGATTGGATTCAAGAAATTGAATTCCGTCTATGTTTTGAGTTCTTTTGATAATTCTTTTGTCTATTGATTGCAGAGTGCTGAGATGAATGCAAGGCCAACACAAGCCATCAACGAACGAGAAATTCAACTTTACACTCCAAGGTTTCGCAATATGGAAGATATACGCCCTTGATATTGCAAATGGGATCAGAGCACAGTTATTTATGTGACACCCATGTAACACCGCATCTTTATTTTTGTTTCAATGTTATACCTTAACATTGAAAGCATTATTTGAGAGTTTTTCATACTTTTCTCTATTTTTTTTTATTGTACTCCTACCCAACCAGATGCTAATAAAACTTTCATTCATTGCTCGTTTTAATAATGTAGTAGTTTTTGCCTATTTACCCTGATAATTTGGGGTTTGCTTGATTGATTGTAAAAGGGTGAAGGAACTCCATGGTGAATGCGCTTTTTTGAAAACTGGTAGTTCATGTTTGAAAATCAAAAGTTTTAGCTTGTGACGATTTCAACAAACGGCCTGGCAATTGAAAATCCAAGAATTCCAGCGAATGTCGCTTCTCAACTCGGGCAAACAACGGAAACTTCTTTCTTATTTAATGCCTTTGAAGGTGAGCATTCATGTCATCTGGTCAGGAATTACCTAAGCACAGAAAAATAATCAACCTCGAAATGAATTTATTTGCAGTTGGATGTTTTCAAAATGTTAACGAATCAATAACATCGACTCGATTTGTTGGAAACTAAGATATATATATATATATATATATAGGACTTTATTAATCTCTCTTTTGGGGTATATATTGTGTCTACCTCACAAGATTTATTTATTCAA
Source organism: Pouteria campechiana (assembly GCA_036873735.1). Classification (NCBI taxonomy): domain Eukaryota; kingdom Viridiplantae; phylum Streptophyta; class Magnoliopsida; order Ericales; family Sapotaceae; genus Pouteria; species Pouteria campechiana. The sequence goes on along the minus strand of JAYJMB010000668.1, from coordinate 4,885 downwards.
AATATGCAAGCGGTAGAAGTTGTGGAAATTTATATTATTAGTATCTATTGCGATGACATCACCCACTAACTTAGAAATGATGCATAACCCAAATTTTCTATTTATAAATGATGGACCATCTATCAAACGTTTAGGTAGGCAGCTTTTCTTTGACCAACGAAATGTTGCGGAAGGGAGCTCCGATAACAATTTGGGGATCACCCGTGAAAAATATGTTAGAAAGATACACCTAGGATATCTATAAAATATTTCACACAGATCCCCAGATCAACACACTTCAATAACATTCATTTTTACTTCTTTTCTAAAAAACTCTTATATATATATATATATATATATATATATGATAACTCCTTTGTATCAACCTTATAATTCTCCGACTGAGTCTTCAACTAAACCCTCATTGTCTCTTAGTAAGCTTTCTTACATGAACTCTCTTAAGCTAATCTCATATGCTTTGGTCCACTAGATATTTGTAGAATATAATATACAAAAACTTAATTGATGATCACCCACCCAATTGGATGGCTGAGAATTGATTTATCACAAATTCAGACCCGTGACAGTAGCATCTTACCATGTGAATTTGATAACTGTTTTGTGGAAATAAACGATGAAATCTTCCGCCTAGTTGAACTGATCTCACTTGCCAACCAAATCAGTTTGCTACTTCGAATGGAATTAAAGAGAACAATAAATGTAGTCCAATAAGTCAAACTTGGGAACTAACTAATCAAAGAAGAATTCGAATGTCCATGACCAATTAAACTGCGACATCTGTCATGTGGCACCCACCATCATCACACAGAAATGGGGACAGGAAGGCAGACCTTAAAGAGTTTGTGACTTTGAACCTAGACCATCTGACCCGCTAACAACCATAGATACTGGAGAATATTGGGCAAGCAGATTCAAGTATCATAGGCCACAGTTGGATGGTCCAAAAAATCAAACTGTTGGAGCATGGCAGTTTCACCCACAGCCTTTTTTGGGATTTTTAGTCCTAGATGGAGGAAGCAGATGTCATGCGCACCTCAGCTGGGAAGTAGATGTCAGGTACATATCATGGTGGGCTATATGAGTCGCTTTGCTGCACTGTTCATGACAACCATAGGGTGGCGTTTTTTGGGGTTGGTTTTGATTATATGGAAAAATAATAGAATCTGCATTGTCGCCAACCTGGGCCAACCTATTGATCTGTCGGATTCGAATACTTCGCTGTCCCAACTTAAATATTCTATTATGTCACTAGTTTCTTGTCTGGAGCACTTGAATGTGGATCACCAAGATGTTAGATAGTTTTCTTCCTCTTAAGTTTTGCTTTCCATGGGTGATGCTCCTGCATGCTCACCCATTCGGAGCATGCTCCTGCGTTCAAGTCCTTCTTTAACTTGGGACTTGATCCTTGTGTAATTAGCTAGTGTCTGTTAAAAAGCAATTTTGACATGGTATCAGAGCTAACTACAAGCTCATTTTGATATTGTTTTTCCATGCCATATGGCTGTTTGTCTATGTTTTCTGGTGGGCTTTGACGTAAGGAGGTGTCAGTGTTGCTGAAATCCTCACACTGTTTAGAATCTTGAAATTTATTTAAGCTATAAATATGAAAACAAATCTCCTAAAAAAGCTAGTTATTTTGGGTAGAATCAGGCAAATGTCATGGAAAGGTAAGCAATAAATTGATATAACTGCATACGTCCAAGGACTTTCTTCTTGTGACCCTGTCTTAGTTACTGGCATCATTTGCATTTGCAATTTCATTTGTATTTAAATTTTCTACTATCCAAACGCCAATTTGGGCATTTTTAACTGCCTATTCTTTATATGTAAAAGTTCTATAGTTATTGCACTTTGTGCTATGCGTGCGATCCAATATTGAGAGATTGGCACAAGGCTAAACGAACAAACCTTCCCAACAATGGTCCACACGTCTCACTATTGGCAGGGAGAAACGGTGAGCAAGCTGATACATATAGTTGCGGATCCAAGACATTTGGGGTGGCAAAATGTAATATTTAAATTCATTCTATGTTACAACTTGTTATAATATATATATATATATATAATAGATAAATTTTCACAATTGCCCCAACTTTTTATTGAGGGGCAGCAAAAGCCATCTTAAAGAAAATTTCAAAATTTTAATGGGGTTAAAATATTTTTTAATCAATTGCCTACCCTCGACTCCATTTAGGTCTGCTCATGGATATATGGGTAATATATATCAGAAAATGTAGATAACAATTATAATAATAATAAATGATTCTTATAGCAAATAAATTTCACAATGATTTTAAGTAGAAAAAAAATGAAGAAAAGTGTTTTTCTTTCCTTTTCCTATTTAATAAACAGACCCTTAATCATGGGTTGGCATGTAGCTATTGAATACCGCTGCGAGTAAGGTGTCCAGTCTTACAAATTTGTACATGATTCCAAGGACAGCGACCTTCTTGTCAAAACTCCCATGAGCCACGTGCACCTCCAATTCATACATGTTCCCACCATATCAAAACCCCATTCATTAATATCTTTCCTACCCGAGGAAGAAATGGACCGCATTGCCGTCATTCATTAAGAGATTCTTGATTGACAGTCTGCCTGTTGAAGTCAGGATGCGGCGGAGCTACGCTTCTGGGTCTCAAAGTCATGCATTAATTGCTGTGAATGTTCACACGATTGCTCTGTTCATCAATGGGGACGGCTGATCATCCGATTCTAATTCTAGCCCTACATCAGATTGAGACATTTAGGAGGGGTAGACCAAAGCCTATCGCCATCACTTTGATCATTTAGCCTTCTGCCAACTTCAATATTGTAATGAAACACATGTCCGACAACGCAATAACTAGAGAATTTTTACATATTAAGAATTGGCAGTTAAAAAATGCCCAAATTAGTGTTTGGATTAGTGTTGTCAGAATTCGACTGGCCTGTTGAACCGGTTTGCCTGGGAACCGATCTGATCTAGCCCGGTTCGTTTTAATAGTATTTTTTATTTTAATATTTTAATAAAACAAAAGATGAATTAAAATAATATAGTATTATAATCTATGTATTTGTATTAATATGTCTGAGCTAAAATTTTTAAAATATGTTATATTATTTTTAATTTTTTTCAAATAAAATGATTCATTCAATTGTATCCACGAGTCAAACCGGTTGAACTGTGAAGTGTGAACTGAACATTGACCGGTTTAACCACCTATTCAGTTTTAATAACATTAGTTTGGACAGTAGAAAATTTAAAAAGAAATGAAATTGCAAATGTAAATGATGCTGGTGAGATAGTATTAAGGTCAATATAAAGTGAATAAAAATAAGACACACAAGTAAAAATGAAAAAGTGAAGTCATTGGAGGCATGAAATGTCAGTATTTTTCAATTTATTGTTTACATTTCTATCATATTTATCTGACCATTTCATTTTACCCAATGCCCTGGTAGTTTTACTTTTTTTTGTTCTTCATGCTGTTAACTGCAGGTCAGGAATGTTTCAAGAGAGCAATTGAGACTGTTGAGAGGGGCCTCTAGTGATGTGAGTTTCTCAACCCCCAATATTGCCAAGAATCAAGACAGATGATAGTGGTCTTGGAGACATTAAGGTAGACTGTTCGGACCGGAAACACAATGTGAAATTCGACTTGGGTTGTTCAAATCTGAGAGCTATGACGTTGAAAGATGCCGATGGCAGCTTTACGTGACGAAAAAGTGTTGAAATTTGAAAAGCCATTGTAATTTTTTCTTCATGGAAAGGCGAGAGAGCTCATGTCATGGCTTTCTTTCAAGTCTCCAGTCCCTGAAAAACCCAACCGATTCTGCTGACCAGAAAAAGGACGCACGTGTCGACCTCCATGGGAACATGGTTGGGGTGTTTGCTTGCAATTGCATGGGGCTGCATGCAATGCATGCTGTGGGTGAATAGCATTTTCCATGTGTATTCTTGTTCTCATATACAGCCGGATGCATTGAACCTTTGTCTGCCGATTCTTGCCCATGAGCTTACCATTGTTGTGTGGGTCAAACCCATTGTTTATTTTGGGAAATGATTCAATGCTGCCTGCTGACCGGCAGATTTCATTTTTTTTAGGCTGATTGGATTTAAGCTACACATTATATATATATATAGGTGTGTGTGTGTGTGTGAATATTTAACTATGATTTAAAAACAAGTCATTTGTACATATACCAGCACCTTTTATCTATAATTACAATTTTACTAATATTTTTAAAATATCTATTATTAAAATATTAAAAAATCCAAAATAACAATTTTGAAAGAATGTTTTTAATGTAATTACATGTGATGTGTGCTTTTAGAGAATAGTTATTTTACTCCATGTGATTTAAAAATTTTATTTAAACTATAGAGGCTATTTATTAATTTGAAAATTAAAGATTTTGGCATTTTCAAAATTACTTTGATAAAACTATTGATATATTTGTAAATGCCTCTTAAAAAATTATCTTAATTCGAAACTTTGGTGTACTTGAATAACGAAAACTCTAAAATGTAGGTATAATTTTTTTAAAAAATCAATTTTTAAAAAGCTAAAAAATATTTGGACACCTATTCCACCTAAATAGGATTTTTTAATTGAAAGATGATACATTGTAATTAAAAATATAAATAATAATAAGAAAATAAGTAGAGTTGTTGAGACTAATTAATACCATATCAATTAAAAAGATGCCAAGCTAAGGAAAAGAGATAGATGTGGCATTAAATTAAGTTAAATTAAAAGGGGAGGAAGCTTTTACACCCCTCTTATGTTGTTTTTACATAAAATCAAACAAAGCGTTGAACATGATTAGGGAGCTAAAAATTGAATCACTTGTCCGTACAAAGAAGCTTTCTCAAAACAAAGGAAAAGTTATTGGAGATGAA
>JAYJMB010000667.1:0-17706 GCA_036873735.1 Pouteria campechiana | reverse complement strand
AGAGGGATAAACCATGATAATTAGAATTTCTTATCTTTTTGATATATTTTGGAATGTATAAAAAGTGTGATTTATTTTGTATGTTAATGGTGTAAATAATGTAAATTTAAGAGTATAAAGTGTTTTAAGTTGCATATCATTATTTTTGTAGAAGCAAAGATGATTTCCATACACTTTACCTTTATAGTGCAACTATAATTCTAGGCGCATGTAGTTATTTGTGAATGTTTATATAGGTTAAGAGGGTAAGTTCAAGGGAGACTCTGACCGAGAGTCCTCCTGTTCCTACCAACATAGTGCCTCAAAAAGTAGGGCATTACAATAACCCTCCCCACATTTGAACATCTTGCTTAAGTGCCCTCATGCCTTTTCTTTTGCTGTGACACACTCTTTCTTGAGCTGTGACCTTTGTGAGAAAAACCCTCATCCAACCCTCAAGGCCTTCAACACTCCATAAAAAACTCCATCATTTTCCATTCTCTGAATCTCAAAAGGTAGCTTCCACATGAGGATTCTTCCATCTCCAATCCACATCAAACATTAAGGATTTTTCCATCTCCATCATCATCTATTGGAGAAGTCATGGTGCCAAAGGGATTTTTCAAAAACAAGTTTGAAAATCCCTTTTTTTGTGGTGAATCCATGTTGCATAACTTCTTTTTGGGAAATTATGAGTGGGTGCCACCACTTTGGAAAGGAAATCTATATGTTTGTTGGAAGTATTCAATTATGCACTTAAATTGTTTGTCAAAATGCTCAAACAATGAATGGCTTTAGCTTAAAAGGTGGTTATAAAAATTCTTTATTGAAGTGAGATTATTATTGAAGAGTTGCATTTGTCTTGTGAGTTACATTTGGAGGATTGGAGCAATTGTGCCTAGAAAGAGTGGAATGTTATAGCATTCAATTGCTTTAGAGTGAAAGTTCATTGGGTTGGGTTTCATCATATTGAGCTGCAGTGTTGAATTTGACATACTCACTACAAGGACATTGCCATCATGCCTCCCAAAGGAAAGAAAACCATAGTCATAGGTCCTTCAAAAAAGAGGAAAAGTGTCGACTCAGACCCTATCATCAAGCCTACATTTGTGAGTGAAAAAGCTACAGAAAGATATAGAAATTTAATTATATGGAGGAACTACATACAAGAGAGGGGTTTTCATCACCCCATGAGAGGTATTCTTACTATTATTGAAGAGTGACACTAGGCAAAGTTTACAAAACAACTAGTTGCAGCTCTTATTCTGGTTGTCAGAAAGTTCTATGCTAATGTAAAGGAACACTAGAATTTGAGAGATTTATTAAGAGGCAAGTGGATTCAGTTTGATAAAACCACAATTAATCATAGATATCAATTGCCTGGCTTGCTAGATGATGATTTCTCTAAAATGAAAGATCAAGGACCTAATTTTGAAGAGATAATTTGGGTCATCATGAAGCTAGGCACGGCAAGGAAGTCATCCAAAAAACCAATGCATAGCTTCTCTAGCAAAGGCTTATTCATTCAAGGAAAATTTTGGCATTATTTTATTTTCATGAAGCTGATGCCATCATATCATGTTTTGGGAGTCTCAAAAGAAAGGGCAACGCTGAACTATGCTATACAGACTGGGTTATCTATTGATGTAAGGAAGATCATCGAGGCTTCAATCCTTCATATGGCACAACTATCGACACCAATAAGAGGCTTCGGTCATCTATTACTGATTTATGATCTCTATCAACAAGCAAGAGTGCCAACCAGTCCATCTGAAGAGATTTAGCAACCTAAACCCTTGATTTCACCAATCATGATTAGGCAGATTTTTAAAAATAGAAGCCCTAATGATATCAAAGCCACTCCCCATAGGCCTGCAATACTAGGTCCCAAAATAAGTGTTGCATAAGAAAGCTCATCTCGTTAAGGCAACAGACCTCAATTTAATGATGCAGCCAAAATTTCCAGCTTGAGAGATGAAGTTAGATAGACAACTAACTCAATTCATAGATGCCTTGATCGATATTTTTCTAGACAGGTGCAACTTTCTAACTACTTGATGCAAGTCCACATTGCTTTGGCCTCAGCGCTTCCTACTCAGTCCGGCAATCTAATCCAGCTTACACCTCCTCCAATGTTTCCACCTGAAGATGAACCTAAAGATGATGAAGATACAAATAATGAAGAATTAGATGATGAAGATGAAGATATTGATGATACTAAAAGAGCTCTTTCAGGGAAGTCCTTACACCTTAAATGTGTATTCTACATTGAGGACAATGTTGTTCTAAAGTTTGGGGGTGGTTGTTTCTTGTTGTTGTTTCTTGTTCTCCTTCTTTGCATTACATGTTGTATTGTTTCTTGTTCTCTTTTTATTATCTATTATGTTATTTCTGTTTTAGTCTATGTTCTTTTATTGTGACCTTTACATCTTTGTTTTAAAGGTAGTTTATTTTATGTTTTTTTGTATATATGTTCAAAAAATAAAAATAAAAATAAAAAAGAGGGGGCTTAGTCGTATGAGATAAATGATAAGAATATGATACATTGCACATAAACTTTTAGAAAATGGAAGATTCATGTTCAGTCTGTGAACTTCACTTAAGCAAGCGTGTTAGGCTACCTTAAGATTCCTCACTCACTTGAAAACTTAGCCATGCCATTTATTTACTTGCGTACTAAGAAAGGAGTTAGACAACTATATGAACATAATCCAGTGATACTTTAGAAGTTGTTTTAATCATTATTCAAAACAAAATTTTAATAACAAATCACTGAGAAAATGATTTAGGCATTCTTTAGTCAATTTAAATTATGTCATCTAACCTAGTATATCATTTTCACTAGCATCCCCATTGATATTCAATGAAAAGAATGGCATATACAAAGTATATGAAAGAACACCATTAGACTTTTCCTTCTAAAAGCTTTGTCGTCCAAATCCTTTGAGTTTGAAAAATCATGTTTAACACACTAAGAGACATATTTGATACACATGGTTGTTAAAGAAGTATGAGAGAGAAAAAGAAGATATGTTTAAGGGTGTTTAAAAGAAGAATGCCAAAATAAAGGAAAGGGACAAAATGAAAAGAATTTTTATACTGCGACGCTGAATCTGATATATGCAGAATTCCAACAAGGCAAAGAGTTAGTGCCATAGTCACGACACCATGATGGAAAAAACTTTGCTTAATTTGAGGATATTGCTTAACTTGCACAATGAAGCTAAACCCTAATGGAGATGATATAAGAACAAGTTTTTGTACATCTTTGAGGACGTTTTAGCAATGTTTGGAGGCTAAGAAACAAGAAAGGGAAGTAACTATATAAGATTCAAGGGGAATCTTCTTGCAAGAGAAGGGGAGTTGACAAGAGAACAAAGTGCAGAGAACACTATGTGGAGAAGTTTATCTCTTGATCTTTCTTTGTTATTTTTTAGTTATTTTACTTTATTAATCATGTTTAAGATAATATGTATTATTTTCCTTGATTCCATTATGAGCTACGTACTTTAATCTAGGGAAACGATGTAGCCAGGTAATGATTAGTTGGTTTCATTATGTTTAATGCATTTCTTTGCTTGTTCATTATCTATATTAAGTGTTTAATCCAATTTTAATGCCTATAAAAGAATGCTAGCCATTTCAACATGATATGTGGTTCAATTTGAGGTTGAGAGCAATAATCAAATTAGACCATGATTAACCACCATAAGATGATCATGATGATAGAGATATCCATGAAACTTATATAGCATGACAAGTTTCTTGATATTACTGCATCTTCATTGGTTTATGATTTTCATAGAGATGTAGGAAATTAGTTAATTGAGATAGGTTGTTATGAGTTGAGAAAGAATAACAATTAATCAAGAGAAACTCATTGTCATCATAGGAGAAAACATTGATTGTTAAACCTAATGAAACTAAATATGATTAATCTGGTGAATTTGAAAACCCTTTGATGTTTTAATCAATGTCTCTTTTATCTGTCCAAAATTAACCTCATTAATTTAGATCTTTTCTTTACACTTTCTTACCACATTCCAATCATTCAGATACGATTCAGAGTAAGAGTAGTTGGTAATTGACATATATACATCCTCTTAGGAATGATATCTTACTCACTCTTTATTACTTGTTGAAGACATGTGCACTTATTTTAAGGAAAATCAGCAACAATGTCTAGGGATTTCTCTACCTCCAATGAACACCGCAGGCGATTAGCACAAGTAACTGCACATTCAGTTGTGGTCCTGCACTTGGAAATTTTTCTATACTTTGCCACTTTTTGAGCCTTGATATTTAACATGTAAATTTTCTTGTGTATTTGTTAATCATTAAAATATGACTAATCACATTGAGTTTGCAAGGTAACACATTCACATAGTCAATAATGCATTTTTTCAAAAACTAATTGGTAGATTAGCTTGAGACATCATCAACCTAACCAGCTCTAAAAGGGTACGATTCCTCAACTGTACAACACCATTCTGCTGCAGCATATTAGGAATTTTTAACAACCTTTGTATAAATTTTACCTTATAATATTCTCTAAATTGATTAGCCAAATATTCTTGGCTCCTATCAATATGATGAATCTTTATGTTTTCTCTTGTTGATTTTCTAACTCTGTCATGAAGGGCTTAAAACAAATTAAAGCTTTGGATTGGTGTGATAGCAAAAATATTGAGCAATAGAAAAACATGAGTAATTATCTATAAGTATTATCAAATAAGATGCACTATGATGTGCTTTAACATTAATTATAGAGGATGAGTGGCTCTTGTAGCCTTACCAAAAGTCTTTCTACATGCTTTGCTTGCTAAAAAAGGTTCACAAATAGGTAAGCTTATTTTAGTGATAGAGCCCAAGAACCTTTCTTTTGCTAATCTATTCATCCTATATCATCCAATGTGTCCTAATCAAGCATGCCATTTAATGGATTCAAATACAACATTAGGATTAAAAGAAGAAGAAGAATGACCGACATAAGTTACAAAATCATAATAATAATAATATATATTTAAGTCAAGCATAAAAAGATTATTTTTTAAATGACCATTACAATAATATATTTTTCCAAGATAAATGGACAAACTAATGCCCTTAAATTGAAAAGAAAACCTAAGTTCATAAGTGATAGAACTAAAAGTAGATTGTAGCAGATTGTGGGTGCATAAAGCACATTAGGCAGGAGTAGAGTGTGCCCATAGTGCAACTTAAGTTGATAATTTCCTACTCTTACAACCTCTTCTTGTACTCATTTTCCACTATGACATAATATCTATAAATTGGGACCCGATGGTAATCTGCAAGTTCAGCACAATCACATACTCAACATTTGATTGCTCCTATGTGACTGTATCTACAATCCAACAAATGAGAGAATGAATCACAAACACATGTGAACAGGCTAAAATATTTTTGTAGAATTAAGATTAGGATGCACATTTTTTTGCTCGGAACAATCTTTAGCAAAGTGACCTTTCTATCCATAATTGTAATGTTTGAGTTTGGCTTTATCTTTTATTCTAGCATGCTTTCCTTTACGATGCTTGATGGTTTTCTTGTCTTGAGGAATTTGTTCTTTGTCATTCCTTGTCAAGCTCCTTGATATTGACCTTTGCATTAGGGTCTATTGTTCTTAAACTATCCAATTTGAGTGACAAGAACAACACCATAGTTTGCATCTATACGCTCTACTTCAAATTTTAGGTGGCAGGATATATATAAAAATTTTATTTATAAGTTTATTTAGCTTGATATTCATAATATTCAATATCATGGCTAAACAATTTATTTCAACTATAATGGTTGATTTAAATCTTACCAAAACATTATAATTTAAAAAAAGGGTTACGTAATGTACCTTGGTATGTTGAATATTCATATAAATATGATTTATATAATAAATAAAACTATTAGTGATATAAATAAATGATCTAATAATTTTCCCATAGTTTTAAAATTAATTTTCTCTTATCAAATTATCTATTAACTTTAATGGTCAAAATTTAATAAATAATTATTTATTGTATCCAAGAACGCCATGACCCTTTTTTTGGTTTTTTAATTATAATATTTTGATAAAATCAAACTAGTCATCTCACTTATTATCATACATACTAATATCATATCAAAAATGATAATTTAAAAAAATTAACTAGATCATAATAAACATGAATTGATAAAATTATTTTAAAATAATTTTTAAATGTTGTAGCTTATATATATTCTAAAGCTTATATATATTTTTAATTTAAATAAACTTTAATATCTTGAGTAAATAATTTATTTCAATTAAAATTGTTCATTTTGATTTTGTCAAAATATTATAATTTGAAAAAGAGGGTACATAGTGTACTCGAGTACAATGAATGTTGACATTTTATAAAATAAATAAATAATAATATTCATATAAATAATTAATCTAATAATTTTCTTATAATTTAAAAATTAATTTGCTTTATCGAATTAATCAATGGATTAGATATCATGGAAAATATTTCATCCACCTTGATTAAATACAAATGCAAATTAAACTCTAAATTCACTAAATAATAAAATTCCCATGCATATTCATATTGAGAGTTAAACTAAATTGAGCTAAAGTTTGAAAAATTTTTACTAAAATTAACTAAAGTAAGCTAAAACTTAATAGCACTATCAGAAATAATTTTTAAAATAATTTAGTTGTATTTAAAATATTAATTAAAAACATCTAACTTGCAAAGTGGGCTAAACCAAAATGAAATATATAATATATTTTTTATAATATTGTTATGATTTTTTATATTAAAATTTTGAGTTATTTCTGTAGAGTCTCATAGTATAGCTTAACCTAAGAGAGGAGGAGTGAATCGGATTTATAAAAATTCATTACTTAACCCCTATTGAACCATTTCCCTCTTTTTGGGATGGTGTATAGTATGTTGTGAGATAAGTAATAAAACAGTAAAGTGCATGAAAGATAAAGCTACTAAACAAACACACACAAACAACATAATTTTTATAATGGTTCAGGAACCCCGTCCCTACGTCCACTCTTCTAAGGGCACACTCTCCTTATGATTTGGGTTCCACTATATCCCATATAATGGAAATACAATAGTGTTTCTAGCACTCTTCTAGATTTTAGCTCTAGGGGGGCATGAACACAGTGCTCCTAGTACTCTTCTTGATTCCTACTCCAGGGAGCATAAACATAGTACTCCCAACACTCTTCTAGATTCTATCTTGTAACACCCTGCACCCTCCACCCTATACGTTTTGACCACATTACACTAGGACTAATGTGAGTTGCTACCATTTCCCTGTTAATAAGGGAAATCTTCCCATCATCTTACAATTTTCCTATTTTTAAGGGAAACATCTTACCAAAAATCCGGTAGAGTCTGCCTTAAAATATAAGCATTTAAACTTGCATATACATTAATGTAATACTATACACTTCCACAATTACCAAAATAATCTCTAAATAATAACATTTATCATAATTTTATGCCCACACCTATACCCATAGATAAGAACTATATCATGATGATAATGCCTTTACCTAGATTAATATAAATTCATTTACAATATCATACTTAAATGAATTTGACATGCCCAATGCTTATCATTATACTACACATTATACATCACATTAAACTCTTAATTACAATCATACAAATAGATTATGAGATTAAAATCATAATACATCATACCATAATAAAATATCTTCAACTCCTGCTCTCCAATTCCAACCCATAGTTGGAATTCTTTACCTATTAGCTAAAAACATAAAATAAGAAGGCATGAGTCCAGGCAACTCAGCAAGTAGGCAAAAATATAAAATGATAGTAAAGCAACAACCACATGTTCTCATTCAAAACATGAATATATCCATGAGGCTCACGTCCTCATCAAGATCAAATCATTGTACATCCTACATCATGCAAGCATATACTAGCATGAGTTATATCTATATTGTATAACATAGGGCAATTATCAAAGTTTTTCCACGCAGGCATTACAAATCATAATGGTGCCATTCAGGCACAGTATCACATCACCTCTAATCCATTTTGACTTATCATGTCATAAACGTGCCATACAGTCACAACATCTCATCACTATGCCATTCAAGCACAGATTATAATTCCTAGAATGCTTCCCATTCCATTAATATATAGATTCATTCATTGATAATATCTACCATTCAAATCATGGGATAATCTTTATCCCCATCAGTCAACAATTCATACATTCTTGTTATCTACAATATATTAATTTACACTACACAAGGGGATCTTTACTATCCCTATCCAAACAAACATATGCAAGCTCATTTATATAAAACACCCGGATATTCTCAATCTCTTTTATTTAGACATCCATACACAAGAATAATAACCATTTATTGCAATCCAAGGGATAATCACTATCCCCAACATTCATTTATTTGTAAATTTAAATAAACATCAATCTTTAAAACAGCACAAGATATTTACAATCCCTCAAATAAAACATGCATGCCTGGAAACAACAACGGGAAAACTATTATCCCCATAGATTCATTCAAACACAACAGGGGCCGGCTACTTACCTCCTAAAGAGTCATAATGTCTCTTTACGAATTTATATCAATTCAATGAATTACACTTCCAAATTATTATCCATAATCCAATGTTCAACTTATATACTCTCCAAGTGCATACCGCACTCCAACCTTAATCACAAGACCATTTAGCCTATTTTAAACACTTTCCAATGGTGTTATATTAACACCCCTTTTATAGTCATTCATAGGCTACAATTTGATTAGTCATTTACACAACTTTCCTCCTAGAGGTAATTTTATCAAACATATGATAAACACTACTTAATTTAGGATTTCTCAACAGAGCATCATCAAAAATCTTCATTTCATACAACATTCACTTCACATACACATGATTATCATATAAACATCTTTAAAATAACTTGATTAAACTTTTAATTCAATCAATTCATGATAGTTCAAATTATAATTCCAAGTAATTGTGCGGACATATAGTAGTATAATGTGCAATGTAAGGGTTGATCCCACAGAACATGGTCAAACCAACTTAATTAGTTTTAGTTACTGAACTATCCTAGCTTTAAAAAGAATGTAATTATAACTAAATGAATATGGAGTAATGATTGGTTTAATTTCATAAACTTAATGGAATGCAAAGAAATCATTGATTAATAATAATGCAGCGAGATCATCAAGCTGCAAGAGTCTAGGGATCCGATTTAACCATTAGATGATACCCCTTCACTAGTAGAATGTTAGATTCAATGCTTCACTTGTATTCATTCTTTCAAAAGTAAGATCATTACGTTAGGTGTATGGGTTTAAATCAAGTATTTCCACTCATTCTAATTGCCTATGGTGTGTAGCACAATTGAGGTGAAAACCCATTAAGCTTAAGAACATAATGAACCAAAATAACATGGTTTAGCATATGGTGTCTACCTTAACCTTGCTTGGATAATAAATCTAACTCATAATATTGGTGATCAAGCATTAAAACAAATTAAATCATTGCAAACAATGTCATGAATGAAACAAGATCATATAACCATTAATAACAAACAATCCATATAACAAAGGGTATCAAAAAGGGTTACATCTTCATCCTAGAAAAAGAGATTTAGTTCATAATAAAAATTAAAACAATTCCCCTTGACAAAATTATAACAATGTAGACCATCATTTCTTCCTCCTCTTGGTTACTTGCAATCTACCTTCTTTTTCACAAGAAACTTCAAGAATTTATCCTTTAGAACACTCAAAAAGAACTCTCAAAATGGAAGTGAAAAAGAACCCTCAAAAACCCTAACTTCTAGGCTTAAAAAACTGCCTCTATGCACTTAGTAGAAAATTTACTAAAATAAGGAGCATAGTTGGCGCCGACAACGCCACCGTGCTGTCTGACGAGTGGTGATAGTGGATCCTAGCGCCGGCGGTGCCAAGTGGATTCTCGTTTGTAAATTCTGATTTTCAGCTTCTTTGTAGCTTTCATCTTTTTCATCCTTTGAGTTTCATCTATTCCTTCCATTTTTTCTTCTTTTCCATCTTCAAAACACCTAGAAAATTAAACAAATAAGTGTGAAATACATCTCAAAGTAACAAGGATATACAAATAACTAAGCTTGAACATATATAATGTAAGTGAACGAAATGCACTTATCAAATATCCCCAAATTTACTTATTTACTCATCATCGAGCAAAATAGAGACGCAAAAGCTCACAAAAGACACATTGAACATCGATCTAGGTCATTAATCAAAAACCTCTATAAAATAATCATAATTAATAGGAAAGTATTAAGATATCATATATGTCTTTTAATTTTTAACCTAACCCTTTTTCTTTACACCTTAGACTCCATGTGGATGTGCAAGAATTATAGTCATTTCAATCTACATTATTTACACTTAAATTCATTCAAGCAACTAAGTAATATATATTCAATGCAACCTTGATAATTCGCAAATTAAACCAAATAGACTACTTTAGATGAGCATTTGATATTTTGTGGGCTCTATTACTATCGCATTCCTCTTTTTTTTTATTCTATTTTTTTGAATGTGATCCCCCTATTACTTGGGTTGTATTACTATCACACCCCCAAACTTGTTTTCTTTCTGATTCATAGAGATGTGATCCCCTCTATTACTTGGGCTATATTACTATGACACCCCAAACTTGTTTTCTTTCTAATTCATAGAGATATGATCCCTCTTATAAATAATGAGTTTTTACTATTATTTTTCTTTTATCTCATTTAATGCTTATCTCAACATTATTACAATGAATTCTAAAGTTCATATTAAACAATGCATACTTAGTTTCCTAAACTTATGCTAAGCATTCAAAGATTTCAAAAAAAATGGCTAAGTCAATGTGATCCATTTCTATAAGGAATTATAGCAAATTAGACGAAGGATCTAGTTAAGGATTACAGACAATAGTGATTTCTATCATTTTCAACTTCACTATTGTCAAATGTCACATAAATGTCATTGGTTTTATATGATGACCTTGATCAATGTTCAAAACAAATAACTATCCAAACATAAGTATAATTAACTAAAGCACTCAACATAGAGATTTAAACATAACACATAAACTATCGAAACACACACCCAAAAAACTAGACAAACCAACTAAACACACAACACAAAAACTAGATAAACTACAATAAAACATAAGCTAAGATAAACACATCCATAAACAAAATACTAACATCTCCAAACTTGAACACAATATTGTCCTCAATGTTGAATAAAGCAATGGAAAACAAGGACTTCCCTAAAATGGATGGATCATTCATCTAAGCTATTACTTTCTATCCAACTCTCAGATTCTTTTTGTACATCAAGAAATGTCGAAGGAGTGGGGAAAACAGTGGAGCTGTTGCCTAGTGATGTGTTGCAACTCCAAAGCATGATAGTTAGTGCATTTTTATGGTCCACCATATACATGAGAATTTGCTGATGCTCCTTCATCATTTGCCTCTGAAAAGATTGAACTCCCACTAGGCATGATTGGAGATCAGCAAGAGAAGGTTCTTTAGAGGAGAAGAACTTGGGGTTGAAGATGAAGGACCTGCTCTTGTACTTACACATGATGTCTTCCCAAAGTTTCCATAACTCCATCATTGATTACCAAAAGAGGTTGTTGCAATTCCTCTTTAGTAATAGTTGGAACTCTAGCCATGAGGCACAACCGGCAGATTAGTGAATGATGTCCTAGTCCGCTTGTGAGCCTCCTTGTGATGAAAGAAATGATGGAATGCTCCAAAACCCAACCCACATTAATGGACAATCCTATCTAAATTGCATAGTTGAGAAGGGCTCGCTCCCTTGTAACATCAAAAATAAGATTTGAAGGTAACATTTTAGTTGAAATGAAATAGTATCATGCCTTACATGTTGCCTCCAAGTGCTCTCTTGGAAAACTTATTACCTTATCATTCTGAGTCTTCCACATGCTTCTTGATTGAGTAAGGTAAGCGATGATGGCATTATAGTTAGGTCCTTGCTCAATCCAAGCTAAGTATTCATACTCTTCGATGTTTGGTAGCTCATATACTAGGTTGATAGAAAATCAATCAAAAGGGACTATCTTCCCATGCACCAGTGCTTTAAGCTCCCTCGGGCTTACTTTGTACTATTCTCAAGCATCGGCATAAAACTCCCTAACCAGTGGTACCATTGCCGTGTCAAGCTGAGCTATAAAGTGCATCCAGTGCCAAATTTGAATGAGATCGACTATGTCACTATATGTTATTTAAAAGTTCCTTTCTCTTATCCCTTCTCAATCTACTAGAGGGTGTCTAAAGATTTCTTTAGCTTGGGCAATGAAAAATGTGGGTTCAGGTGGTGCATCAAACTCTCTTATGCACCTTTTCCTTAAGGGTCCAGCACAAGTAGCTTTCTTTGGAGGCATGGTGACAAAAATACAAGGAAAGCAGCAGCACACCAACTTAAGCAACCAAAATGAAGCAAATTTACTAGGCTTCCTCTTCACCAAATCATATAATTTACTACCCCTTGAAATAACAATAAGCACTAGCAAGAAGTTATGCTTACACTATAACAAAAAGGTCTCTTTCTTTACCAAGGCATTTCATCAAACATGAAACATGCACTTTGAGTTTTCTCAACTATGACCCCAAATTCTACTTCAATATACACCCAATCTTCTCACATATACCCTTCCAACATTTGCCCAACAAAAAGCGCACACAAACTAGCTCAAGCAATTCATCAAACACCTAGTATGCACAATGAGAAGAAAGCTCACATACACAAGAACCCAATCTCCAATTCTCCCCAAACCACCACACAAATGATCCAATCCACCAAAACTATGAATAGAGGAAGCATTGAGATGAAATAAGTGACTTACTTTTGATTCCAAGAAGATGTGAATGAAGTTTCAAACCTAACTTGAGAAAATGGTTGAGGAAGAAGAAGAATAGTTGAGTGGTTGAGAACTTGGGGACATGAGAATGGGGTTTGGGGTTGTGAGGAGAGATTTTGGAGAGAAGGGGAGAGAGGGAGAGGAAGCTCACATGAAGAGGGAATGGGAGAAGGGTGTGTGCATGCGTGGGTTTAAGTGGATGGACGGTGACGCCGATGGCACCAAGTTGCTGCCTCCTCTCACCTTTACAAAAAATTATTTGGCATTAGTGACACCAAGTGCCGGCCGGCAGTGCGGTGTAGTGGATTTTTGACATTGGTGGTGTCATCTTGCTGCCTCCTCTTGTTTCCTTCGATTTTCGAGCACCAGAAGCCCCATGCTTTGCCTCCATTCTGTTTTTGTCAATTCTCCATTGTACATTTATCACTCCCTTCTCAGAACTTAACTTGTTTTGCGTACAAATTCCATCATTCACGAACTTAACTTGTCAATCATCAAATAACACTATACTAAGTATAGCAAATAGCAAAATATTGATGTAGTCTAACAACTTAATAATTAAATCAAATTTATTTAAAATAATGCAACTAACATGCTTTATTAATGTAAGAACATAACTATGTCTAAGAAATTGAATTAATTTAAAGATAAAACAGCTTGGGTTGCTCCCAAGAAGCGCTTTATTTTAACTCTGAGCAAGATGAACTCCCTTTTTCTACAAATTTTCAATTTCCCACACTTCATTCAGCTGCATTGGTACATCATCCATATTGTATTTCTTTACTTGATGACAATTAACTTTGAAAGTGCTCCCATCTTTTGAATTCTTCAATTTAACTACTCCATGAGGAAACATTTGTGTGACATGGATCAACCCAACGCAATTTTAGTTTTTCTAGATGTAAACACAAATATGAGTCATAAAGCAAAACATTCATTCCATGTTCAATGTGCCATTTAGGAATAACTTCATCATGATATTTCTTGGTTCACTCCTTGTAAATCTTGGCATTCTCATATGCTTCATTCCTCAGCTCTTCAAGTTCATGAAGATGAAGTTTCCTCTGCTCTCCTGCCTTTTCCATATCAGAATTTAGATGTTTAATAGCCAAGTATGTCTTATGCTCCAACTCGAAAGACAAATTGCAAGCTTTCCCAAAACAAGTCTGTATGGACTCATTCTAATTGGTGTTTTAAAAGTGGTCCTAGATGTCCATAAGGCATCATTCAGTTTCATTGCCTACACCTTCCTTAAAGTGTTCATGGTCCTTTCTAGAAATGAATTCCCCTATAACTAATGATTGCTGTCAGAGTGCCAAACCTAGAAAAATTCTATCTTTCAAAAATCTTAGCACAACATTAGCATCATTAGTCTTAGTAGTCATAGATTCAATCCACTTGGACACATAATCCACAACAAGCAAAATAAAAAAGTTCCCATTGAATGGTGGTAATGGACCCATGAAATTAATGCCCCATACATCAAAAAGTTCAATGACAAGTTACTTGTAAGAGGCATCTCATCTCTCTTTCCAATGTTCCCTATTCTCTAGCATCTGTCACACATTGTGCAAAAAGCATAAGCGTCCTTAAAAATAGTTGGCCAATAATATCTAGATTGAAAAACTTTGAGAGCAGTTTTTTTTCCTCCAAAATTCCCTCCACAACTAAATGTGTTGCAATGTCTCAGAATACTTTGTTGCTCACTTTCTGGAACACAACACCTAATGAATTGGTTTGGGCATATTTTGAACAAGGCTGGGTCATCCTAGAAATAATGCCTCACCATTGCCAACAACTTTCTTCTTCCCTATGAATTCAATAAAGGACTAAAAATTACTTTAATTAAGTAATTTACAATGTCAGCGTACCAAGGTTCACTCCCCTTCATAGAATACAATTGCTCATCGGGAAAGAATTCATTAGTAGAAATGTTTTCCTTTCCTCTTTCTTACTCAAAATCAGTTTCTTACACCAATCTGAATAGATGATCTGCTACAACATTCTCACAATCCTTCTTATTCTTAATTATTAGATGTTAACTCTTGTGTAAGTATACATGATCACAAGTAATATAGATGAGATAAGTTGAGTATCGTTCCCACAGGGAAGTAGGTTGTTACACACTAAGTATCAAACTTGTATCAAATCAGTAATATTTGATTGAATGAAGTTCAGTAGATGATATAAGAACTAAATTTGAATAATCAATGAATTTAAAAAATTGTAAGAGTAAAAGAAGAAATATCAATGGATGGAATATCTAGGAATTCAACTTCACCTAGCAAATCCACTTGTGTTGATGAATTGCATTACGTAAATCATCATTCCTCTCTTTATCAATCGTATGCACTAAAGTATCTACAACCCTTTCTCAAGTGTCATGATAGGTGTGCCTATTAAAGTGATTTACTATATCTCCATGCAAATCCAAATTAATAAACCCATTTTGCAAGCATCTAAGTGTAATATATGCGCTCACAAGGTCATATTCACACCAATTGCACATGTACAGTGGCTATCTCTAGAATTCATTGCATTATATGTTCTTCAATTTAAGAGTCTATTCCTAATTAACCTCTCTCAAGTATAAATTATGAATCATAGTTCATGCATATGGTAGCTAGGCACATACATGCATTAAGCTTAGAAAAAAAGAAACCATGAGGAAGAAGATAATTTAGCTCAAAAATCAAACATCAACACAAGCTTCATTGCTGGGATCCATTTAATCCTAAATAATAGAAATTTAGAACATCATATTTGAATTAAAATCAACTAAGTAATTGATAAACATCATCATAATCCAAGGTTGAGTGTTGATTCAAAAATAAAAGATAAACTATAAAGAAAATAGAATATTCATGTTGTAGAAGCTTTCTCCAATGATCTTCTTGCTCTAAACTCTTTTCCTCATCCAATTCTCTGTCTCTGCTCCACTTTGGTCCATCCTTGCTCCGTCCCTAGATATCTCCTTAAAAAACCTAGAGAGCATAATTATAGTAACATTATCTCATGAATTGCAACTCTCTTATGCATAGAAATTTTCTTCTAAAAATAATTCTGTCTTTTCTATCCGGAAAAGTTGTTTACAAATATTGCAATAGTTTATGTATTCCAAAAACTTCTAGAAATTCAGCAATGTATGCAAAGAACCTTGCTTCAAAAAATAACTTAGATGATTACAAGTGCTGATCATTGTGGAATCCCATTACTAAAAATATGTTGCTGATAATAGTTTTGATAGCAACATCTGACACATGGAAGAACAACTAAATTTGTGCACTTCTAATTCCAAACCCTGATTTCAAACTTTGTTTCTTGTTAGGCTACTTTTGGAGGCATGAAATTTGAGCTACTGGTTCACTGAATATTAACTTCAGAGTTGTTGAAGTCAATTTTAGAGTTTAAGTGTCTTTCGAAGGCACGCAAGTGAACTTCAGAGTTGCTGAAGTGAACTTCGGAGTTTTTGATGGTCTAGAGCATTTTTAGTAGAATTATCATAATTTTCTCATAAAAACTTCAAATTAAGTGATTTTTATTAGGTTGGATAGATAATTTCAAGATATACAACTTTTATGTTAATTATCTTTCTTGATTCTACTTGTATTTTGATTCATGGGAGCTTAAAGTATCTCCTTTTGTGTTGCTGAACTTCGGAGTCACCAAGTCTGCTTTGAAATTTTTGGAGAGAGTAACACTATTTTGATCATAAATTTCTTGTAAAAACCCAAAATGGCTTTATTCTTTTTGCATTAGATAGATAATTTCATTAGCTACAACTTTTATGTTGATCACTTTGTATCAATCATCCATATTCTATGAGTAATGAGCCTTTAGAGTAATGCCTTCTGTCAAATAAAGTAGCAGATGAATGTGAAGCTCCATAGATAGTTGCACTACTTTAGCCATAACTTTCTCATATAAATTCAGAATCATATGATTTTTATTACATTAAAATGATAAGATCAAAGGATAAAACTTTCATGTTGAATAGATTTTCCAAATATGCCTCCATCAGTCCCAGAAATTATGTTAAAGTAACATCTTTTGCAATCTTTAGTTTTATTTTATAGATCAATAAAATAAACTCTGTTAAGTGCAATATCCACTGAAAAATATTAAAAGAAGATCTTAAAAATGTGAATTTCGATATAAAAAATATGATATATTATGAGCTTATCATTACCCCCAAACTTAGTTTTTGATCATTCTTGAGCAAAATAATAATCTGAACTCACTAATCAGTTAGGAAAATCTCTCTCAAACAATCAATAACATGCGAAACAAATTACACATGTGAACATATCTCAGAAACCACTCAAGATACTTTCCAAGTAATCTCATGAAACTCATGCTTCATCAATCCTTTCATGAAATAAATGTGTGTGTGTGTGCAATGTCAATTTCATGCTAGATGCATGTTCTTTAGACAATAATTTGTAAACTAGTGATTTTCATGATCTTCACAAAACATCCCATAAGCTTGCTTTTCATAATCTCTCTCTACTAATGTAGAAAACTCTATTCACTTGGATCAATAGGTCTTTATTGAACTTGTAATAGTGCCTTGGGTTTAGCTAACAAGAAAAGGAAATAAGGATACACAAAGTAAGAGATCATATTTGCATTTTATATGAATTTTTACTCTCTTATCTTTTTGTTTGGGGTATATCTATTTTATGAACTGTATTCTTACGACACCCTAGACTTATTTTCTTTTACTTTCATTAGGATGTGATTCCCCCAACTATGGGCTGTATTACTACCACATCTCCAAACT
>JAYJMB010000666.1:0-17706 GCA_036873735.1 Pouteria campechiana | reverse complement strand
GAGAGAGGGAGGGAGGGAGGGAGGGAGGGAGGGAGGGAGAGAGAGAGAGAAGAGGGAGGGAGGGAGAGAGAGAGAGAAGAGGGAGGGAGGGAGGCTAATTAGCTTTCCCAATTGCTTTTCCTCGTAAAAGATTATGGACATTTGCTGATGGTCTTTTCTGCTTTTGGATTGCACGTTAAGCTAGGGTTTGCTGAAAATGGGCCCCAAATCACAACTACCAAGTGGGGCCTCCTTCCAACCTTGGATGGTTCACAAGTCAAACATCGAGAGTCTTGATCATCCGTAAGCTATGTTAGTTCTTAGACGCGATTGTGGAAAAAGCAATGGTCCAAATTCAATGAAAATGTGCTGCTAACTTGTAAGTTTGCATTGCGATTTTTGGCTTATTTTCAAATAAAAAAGGAAGCGCAGGGTTTATATTCCACCTAAACAACTTTCAATTTGCCAGCCGGCACCAAGACCATGATACCATATTATTTTGGGCCCATTGTGATGTTACAATTGTATCTTTATAAGCCATGCATTATATTTGTATTTACGCATTTAACTATAATCTTAAATTTTTCTTAATTTAAAACTTTGGTTAGCGATGATAATAGAAACTCTTAGCATCACATATAAATTTAAATTAAAAAATTTCTAGTCAATTTCACAACCAACAAAAATATAGCTAGACATCTATTTCATTTAAATTATTTCTACCAGATGAATATGTATAACATAATTTTAAGGGGGCATTTGCACATTTACCCTTATAATTTACTTATAATTTCACTTTTACCAAAATTTTTAAAATAATTATAAAAATATCAATACTTCACTAAAAATATTTGACTTCTATCAGTATCATTAGTTACCATCCAAAATGTCCCCAAACGGAGATGTACATAGGTCTCTACATGCTGTACTTGCCTATAGAAAAAGTTAACCGCCCTATAGCCACTTATGGTTTTGAGATGTATTTAGTTGACTAAGCGAAGTAAGCTCCTACATGCATCTCCATTTGGGGCCACTTGGGCTTGACGGTATATTACCATGTTGGCAAAAGTCATATATTTTTAATAAAATATTGATATTTTTACAATAATTTTTAAAAAGTTAGTAAAAATAAAATTATGGATAAATTATAGAGGTAAAAGTGCAAATGTCCCTATTTTAAGTGATTCTAATATTTACACTTATAATTTTAAATGGTTATCTACTTTCCACGTATGATATATATATATATATATATATATATATATTGAAATGATTTTCAATGTCTAAAGCAAACAAATGGTACTACATATAATAGATTGTTTGTATCCAATCAAACATTACGATGAAACCCCAAAATCAACGGAAAGCTCTAAAATTTGAGTGTCCATTAACAGCTGTGAATCACGCCCTCTTTGGGTATGTACCCACAAGTCCAAAACAGGATTCCACAGGTCAAGGGTGCTTCTTCAGTGGACCACTGTACTAACTTCTCAGAATTGAAAATCATGAATGCTCCGTGGGACCCCTTCATGATGTTTAGGTGGAATCTAAACAGTGCACTTCCTTTTGCAAACTTGGAAGAAATGAAACTGTCCAAAGATGGTTCCACAGATCATCCATTTCCAGCACATACACCAAAGTAATAATGTCCATAAAAAAGAATATAGATATATGATGCATGGGGAATATATTCCTTCTCACTGGTCTTTGTATCCATATTTGTCTTTGTGTGGATATCTGTGTAACAAGCCTATGCTAGGATTTGTTTTTATATGCTTACATATTTTGCAATCTTCCTATGGATTGTTTATTTAGGTATGAATTAATATTCCTTTACTCTTTGCAAAATGACTCAAACTCTACGAGTGTGTTTGGTGTGAGGAAAAAGAAGAGTAAAAGATATCATATAAAAAAGGTAAAAATTATTTTCTCCTCTTTTTTACATTGATATAAAATTTAACTATCCAAAACTAACATACTTTTTCTCTTTATTGTCTATATTTTTCAAAAAAAAATTATTTATTTTATCTACACTTACCTTGTTCATGTCTTTTACTCCCCCCCGCCGCTCCCCCCCTCTTTTCTCTCTCTTTTTCCTCAAAATTCTATTAGTTTGTGGCAGTTATGTATTGTATCCTTTGGTATGAGCCAATAAAAATCCCCTTAAAATTGTATGACATGAATTCATACAAAAAAAAAATCCGTTATTTTATTTTTACAAATATATAGTTCAATTAGACAACTAGAAGGTTATATCTATCATTGAATATCATATTCTCAATTAAAAACATAATATACATATATCAATGGATCAAATTAAACTAAAAATAAACCAAAGTCACTAAATGCAAAAAAGTGTATCATATTATCTGTGTCCGTAGGTTTACCTTTTATGTTCATGAAGGACGACTAAGATACGAGTTATGCTTAAATTAATACTCTGTTGATGATGTTCTTACCACCATACAATTGACTAAGTTTTATTCAAATTATACCTTGTAAATTCTTTACAAAAATATGCATCATGAATAAAAATTTTTCCAAGTAGGATCCAATGTCAACATTAATATTAAAGTTATAAATACTGATTTTAAATACTGCACTATCAAGGCTACTTTATTTTAATCTAAACTGTTAAAAAATTTTCTCCACTCAAGGTAGATTGTATCAATGAAAAATTTTCCTAAAAGAATGACATAAGGATGGAATGATATTTGAATTGGACTGAGAGATGCTGATTTGTGCATCCAAACATGTTTAGTAGAACCAAAAGCATGTGAGCCATGATGATGACCGTGGGCTTTTGAAATTAAAATTAAAATTCTATTGGTTTGCAGCAGCTGTATATTGTATCCTTTCGTATGAGCAGACCAAAAACCCATTAAAATGGTATGAAATAGATTAATACCAAAAAAAATCTTCTTTTATTTTATTTTTAAGATAAATGTAGATTAGTTAGACAATTATGATAATATATCTATAATTAAATATCATATCTTCACTTAGAAAACTTAATATCTATATTTTATGAAAAAGATGTAATTTTAAATCTTTGCATGATTAATATTAATATAAAAATGAACTTTGGGCAGTGTAGATGGATGTTAAACTATTGTTTTATGGCGGGACATCAAGTTGCTATCCTTTTGCTAACCAAGGTCGACTAAATAACAAGGATGGTTTAAAAGAAATCAAACAAAGGATGTATCAATAAAAAATTTTGGGTGGCAACGCCGCGCCCAATCGTAGGATGAGAATTATTGACAATACACTCTCTTCTATATATATATAGATTTATTTACCATATTACATCTTAACTATTATAATAATTTTATTTTTTATTATTATGTGTTTTAATTTAATTTGATTTTTTTACTTTTCCATTTGAAAAGCATATGTTGTTGATGTAACCCTTTTTTGCCTATGCTGGTGTCAATCAAGACAGGGAATCCTTGGGAAAAGGATGACAGCCCAAAAGTCTAACCAGATCAGAAAATCCCAACCACCACCTGTGCATTAATTCCTCGAGTTAATACAGTCGTCCATCTTTTAAACTGTTGATTCTTTGAAATGGAGCATCTCATCATTGTATTCTTCCGTAACTCACTGACAGCAGGCCCCACTTTAATTTCCCGTTGCTGCCATCACGAAAGCAATTGGCAATTGTAGCTTGCGTGATGCTGGATTGCTTCTTTTCCAGTCACTTTTGAAAAGATTTCATCATGCCAATTCTTTGTACAGGACTTTGTACGGTGCATTGCTTCTCGGCCACACACTCTTCCAAAAGTTGATTGATGGAACTCTTGGTGGATGTCTCAGGCACAGTGATATTTCCTTAATTCGGTTGGACGACCGCATTTTACATTGCTTTTTGCTTTATTTTGTCCCATCATTTGAGAGATTAATCATTGCTTACATATGATTGGTGTTCATCCATTGCCTGAGTTTGAGTTTGCTGCACCAATGTTCTTTAAAATGGGTCTTGATCAGTTGGATTAAAAAGGGAAAAACAATTGAACCAATCACGCCCTGGGCGTCCTTTTCCAAGAAAAAGTTCCTTTTTCATTCAACCCCATACGCCCTAAGTATCATCGGCTTTTTGGGCCTGCCAGACTCTGCTGCCGCTTAGAGCTTGGTTGATGAGAAATTTGGTTTAAAAACCAATACTTTGATTCCAATTTTCAAAGAAACTTCTAACTCGCTAAGTTGCAGCGGGGACTAGCTCAATCCTCAATCAGAAATTTTCTTTCCAACATAAATTTTGATGGGTATGATCATTCCTGGTGGATTTGCCACAAACGGCAAAGTTTCAATTTACTGTTAATATGTAAAAATAAAAATACAAATTCGATTTTCTGTTATGTAAATAGTTTCCATGGTTTAAATCATTTTCCTTTTTATTTTTTTGATATAATGTTTACTTATCTGTGCCCCGACAACTTTACTTTTTCATATGATTACTTGTAGTTTACATTAATGATTATCTTTTTTGTGATCATCATCAATTTTATTTATTTAATCTTTATTTACTTTATAGTTAATTTAATACTTACATAATTTAGATCTGCTTTTACAACAATCCAAATACTCAGCTATGAGCCTGTAGTTCAACTGGATAGTGAGATGAATTGATTTTTTTTTTTCCAAGAAATGCTACCATTATGCCCATGAAACTTCCATCAGGACATGCGTATCCTTCCTTTTACCTTGTTAACAACTTTTTGAGGTGGGTTTGTGCTCAACATCAATGTGAGCGCTTGAATGGTTCACCACAAAAGGGAAAGGTCATGGAAAAGGTCTCCCATCCCATTCACTTAGGCGTGGCATGAAGCACTTAGCTATGAAGTTTACATGAGATTCACTACTTTAATGGCTGTAGCATCGAGCCCAACATTTCATTTTCAAAGTCAGCTCTTATTGTCCCTCTTCCCAAGTGACAAACTACTTTTGAAAGGGACCATCCAACGCCTTGGGTCATACCATGTGCATTTGATTCCTCCCACCCGCCCCCTTCTCTCTGTCGCTCTCTCCATTTGTTCTTACGTGTGTAGAATCTCTCTCTCTCTCTAGCACTAGACGAAGATCTAACCACCATTTCCATCCCTGAAAACTCAAATCTCACACCACACGAGTGCTTTTTGCTTAGCATAAGCTGCACATGTCCGGAAGTAGTAAACGGTCCAC
This sequence comes from Pouteria campechiana, assembly GCA_036873735.1. Lineage (NCBI taxonomy): Eukaryota > Viridiplantae > Streptophyta > Magnoliopsida > Ericales > Sapotaceae > Pouteria > Pouteria campechiana. The sequence goes on along the minus strand of JAYJMB010000666.1, from coordinate 12,543 downwards.
CAAAGCAGGTAATCTTGCAACAGTTCTCTTTTTCTCTTCAGAAAAGAAGGCCCCTGAAATATGAGGGAGAGCGTAAGGGTTCTATTTCTTGGGGGACAGGCGTGCGAGCTCTGGTCTTTTCATCAGATGGGCCCCATTTTACAGTGAAGTGGTTAGTTCAATCCGTGGGATATGCGTGGAATGCAGACTGTTGGGTTGTTTCTGGCCACTTTTTTCTTACCCATGTAGCCTACACATGCAAATGTGGAGCACATTTTCAGGCAATGGCTAATTTTAGGTGGATGGTGCAAATCATATCCACCATTTTCTTGTTGGCATAATGGTGGTGGACCGTAGCTTTATTCTTCGGCTGCACGTGAACTTGGAAATGATGGTTGGGACTTTACATTAAGAGTCAGACATCGAAAGTTGTTACCAACCCATTGTGTATTCTCCGACAGTGATCTTACACTCCACTTCTATTTATATTTTTACCAGAGATATGTTCAACAGACGAACCTTTTTTATTTTTTTGAGAATTTTTAAAAAAAAGATATAATATGATTTCAATAAATTTAAACCATAGATATTAATATAAATATACATATTTTTTTTATTATAATGGTATATTACTTTAAATCATTATTATATTCTATTAAAAATATCAAAAGTAAAAAAAAATTATTATTGAACTGAACCTGGCTAGATGGAATGGTCAAATAACTAGTTCACGGTTCACCGTTGAACCAGTTCCTGTTCTAATAACGATGATTCTAAGAGTATTATTGAGTTATAAATGAAGTCACTCTTTTGTCACCAGACGCATTTTTTGAGTTTCAGTGGGCCCAAAATAAACAATACTTACATTAAAGAAATATTTAGATGCATAAGCAATGCAATTACATTACCAATGGACTCTTTTTTATACATCTTTCTAGAGTGATGTAACATATTAACTATTATAACATTCTATTTTTTTATTATTACTTATATTTTTAATTATATTTCTTTACTTTTTTACTAAAAATCTTATATTGCTAATGTCATTATTAATCCACTTTTCTAATAAACTCCCTTTCTTAATGCACTCTATACAAACGAGACCTAGTAGATTGGGGCTAAGGTGTTACAAATGGTATATCACTTTATGCCCACTGCCATGTGAGCCTATGAGGGCACGTCTGATGTCACGGTAATTGTGGGCTTGTAAGTTGTGATACCCAATGGGGTGGAGTAACCCTGCACCTGTGTACTACATTGAATATGAGACCTCTTCATCAAAAAACAATGTGAGCTCTGTGTGCCAGCAAATCCAATGAGCTTGAAAGTATGTTGTCTCCAAACTTGCTCTGATACCAAATATTAGATTATCAAGATTTATAGAAGGCCGGGTCTGGGTAATGTAAAAGGAGCATTCAATTAAGTTTTTTTTTTTTTTTTTATGTCACCTTTTTTTAACTCAGGAGTTTTTTTCTGCAATAGTCAATCTGAAACTCATGCAACTTCTTGTGATGGCAAGTCAACATGAGAAGATTGCATCCCACATATGGTAAACATTCACCCAAGTGATTGCTGAGCATCTGTAAACATTCACAGTGTCAATGTTACAGAATGGCTTCCCCCATCTCATAACATTGGTGGTCCGATGATATCGAATATCTATCTAATTTCTATAGGCATAAGCTAAATCCAAATTCCTTCGGTTGGTGATCCAACCTACATCAAATATTCACTTATTTTAAATAGTTATGGCCCACAATAGAAAAGAAGCGAAAGCTATTGGGACACTAACAAGATTCCAACTCACTCTTTGGAGTGTATATCAAGGATTCCCCGGACCTGCATTCCAAAATTTCAGTCTTCGGTTGTTGGCCTCCTTGACACTGCATTTTCTAATCATTTCCATTTATTTTTAATGTTCTAGAAAATCTCCGAAAGGATCCGTGGGTCTTGGTTAGTGATGATAGTTGATTCCAGCTCTTGCGTTTAGCCTGAAATTGGGGATCGGTCAGATATTCTGGATGTTGGTTTATGGCCATCTCTGTTATGCAGCTGTCAATAATCTTTATCAACGCACAATTCCTTCCACTTGATCCTATCTTCAATTTATCAAAATATCTATTTAATTAGCAATTCTTTATCAAAGATACAGGTTAACCAGTAGGTTCATTATCATATCTATCATTCATTTCTACCCAATGTTGACCCCGCAATTTAATTAGCATCAGTTTGCCGAAGAAAATAAAAAAAAGATCCATCTAACCATCAACCAACCAGTCTTCAAAATGCTTCTCTCTAAACAAACGCAAAACAATTTGTTATTCTTCTAGGAAGCCTGGTCTAGAAACAGGACAGGTACCGCAAAACCTGGTCTAGAAAATATCACCAAAGAGTAACCATGTGCAATTCGGGATCAGTGGCAAAAGCTTCCCACCTGACTTCGGCTTACTAAGAACATAACCCAAGATGGACAGGAATGACGCAATAGGATTCATATAGCTGACCGCACTTAAGTGGGAAACCGCTTATGATGACTATGGTGAACTTCTCATTTGCACAGACACAGGACTTCAAGAAAAAATATTTGATCTCTCTAATATTTATGCTAAATAGCATTTTGTTTTGCCAATGCAAATAATTGGAACTTCTCAATGACGGGAAGTAACGGAAGAATCTTGATCTTGAGAAAACTATATAACACCCACCATTATCTCAAACAAATATTTCTACATAGCACTGAATTGATCTCTTTACATTTGAGGTTCCAACGGCCTTTCGAAAGTTTTTTTTTTTTTTTGCACCCCTCCACTTTAAAGTTTTCAAATGGAGCAGCATCGAAGGATAGAAATGAAGAAAAAGAAAAGAAAGATGGAACGGTATTCGAAGGTCAGAATGCAGCAGAACATCCTGAATATTTTAGTTCTAGTGCAGAAACCTAAGTCACTTCAACTGGTAAAATCTATCTTTGCTTCTCTTGCATCCATTCAACATAACTGTCCAAAATTACAGGACATGCATCGGTAGAGTCATAATTGTCAAGTTTGGGGAAATTTACCTGTTCCACAGATACAGTTAAGACAATTAACACGAAAGATCAAGCAGCAGCTACTAAAGGTAGTAAAGAGAAGAACTTGATTGGCATTGATCTTTTTGGGAGAATTAACTAAGAAAATGCTGCTATCATCAATACCTCATTGAAAAATCGAAGAAAACCCTTCCATTGAGCCATATTAATTACCTTGTAATCTTTCTGGCTCTGCATTATTGATTCCATCAGCACTCATCTAAGAATTTAGCATAAAATGGAAGATGTCCTTGATGAAAAGAAATTCCATGTTTGTTGCATGCGACTCCAATCTGCTATTCAGATTGACCCACTTACATTCAGTTGGTACTTGGTGGTAACCAACTTCATAAATTGGTGCCAGTTTTAACCATGGCTCCAAGCATCTCAGGGCAATATGAGCCACACGGTACCACCTTCCCCTTCAAAATGCACAAAAAGGAAGATGGGCTACTGCGCTCCATCAGATAATTACAACAATAACTTCTTGGTTAAAAATCTTAAAACTAGAAGTTAACTGTAAATACTGTGTAAGCGAGCTAACTTATTGGGAGCCCAAAACAAGTTCCAGCAATGCACAGATGCACTCAATGTCTAAGAACTTCTGCTTCTCATCTAGCAAAACAGATAGTTGGAACCCATGAATTGAACTATACAAAACAAATAAATAAATAGACAGTTTTTTTTTTTTTAAGTCTATGTTCGAAATGAAGTAGCCTCAAGGAAGTTAGCATACCCGTTAGGCAGTATCTAATGAGAAGGAATAGAGATCAAAGAAATCCTTTGAGTTCCTAATCTTCTCATAGTTTCAAAGACAATATCAGCATTCAGTATTTAACAACATAAGGACAGAGCTGCTACAACTACTATTAAACACTCTACAAAAGAAGAACACCCGCTACCCGAAGTGGAACATATGACTAGGTATCAATGCAATAAGATAATACCTCTTTCTGGAGATCTGAAAGTGAGTCTCTCAGTTTGCAGACAGTATCAGCCTTCAGCTCTTTTAGGCCTCTTTTCCACTCATCCTGTTATGATTGGAAGTCTCAATCCAGAAAAAAGCAGAAAAATGGCAATGCAAGGAATTTGATGAGGCAAAAGAGAAGAACTAAACGGAGTGAGATTTGCTTTCTTAACAACGTTTGAGAACTAGACCGGTCTAAATAATACAGAGTTAGTTCCCTCTGAAAGCCGACTGGGTATTGAATTAGCTTTAATATAAAGCCAAGATGGCAACATTCTATGCCAATGAGCATGCTGGCCAATATAGGAGCAATATGGCTGTGATGAGATTTAAGAGGCATCTTGTTTTCTTCAACAAAGGCCCAAATGAGTGCATGAAAATGCATATGTGTAATCAACAAGTCTTTGTTATCTTACAGAGAGATTATACGAGGAATGATTCCTCTTCGATTCTGGGACTGTGATGTTTTTAACTCAGAGGTAACTTTTCTACAGCCCAACAAATTAATGCATGAAAACCACGACGGAAAGGGGCTAATCAGGTTGTCTGTATTCAACCAAATGATTTTGCAGAACTGTATGATCAATCAGATGAGTAGAAATTCAAACCATAACACCAGTTGATCCATACATTATTTTCTTTTTCCCCTTTTCTTAGCAAGTTGTAGGAAAGAGAATGGATATTGGATAACTTACACAATGTACAAGACCATATAAATGAATCAGGATGGTTGATATTTTGTTAAACAAACATGAAAGAATAAGAAATGACAAACCTTGGTTAAATATCCCTGCCATCTTGCTTGCATCTTCCTGATAAACAGATATCAATTTATTAAGTTGTGTAACCAGGCTAATTTTCGGAAACAATAAACATTATAAAAAGATATATGAATTAAGATGAAGATGTAGGCATCACCGTAAGTACTTACCAAGCCAGCATGAGTATTCTAATATCTGTGTGAGCCACTCACAAATGTGAGCAAAGTAACTCTATTCCCTCAGTGCTGTTGTTCAAATAAAATAATAGGAAACATTGCAATGAGCAACAAATAGTTAAAATTCTGAAAAAGCTACATATGACCATTATTTCAACCTACCTACTCCAAAATGAATAAACTAATAGAGAAACTGTTTCAACTTGCCCTACTCCAAGATTAGGAAACATCTAAAAGTCCTCAAAAGGAGAATGAAAGAAGAGTTCACTGAAATAGCATTACAATAATCATAAGAAAAACAAAGAGAGAGAAAATGAAAAAGCTATATTTTGTTTTGTTAACTACATATAAAAGTTATATAAAAATCATACTTATATGTTGGAAGCACAAAAACGATATAGATTATAGGCACATAAACACAATCTCTATGCATTGTCTCTATTTTAATGCATTCAATTTCTATTGGTAGATGGATTGGAAAGTAGAATAGTTTGATTTTAAATGGAAAATTCATTCTTTCCCTTACAAATCAACCACACACGTCATGCTAGCACCTGACCGGTATTTCCTGGTCTCTGTTTCAAAAATTGAATATGTAAATTAATAGATTTCTCAACTAACTTCTTACAGGTTGTGCAAAGAGGAAAGTTATGGAGAATACAAAAGAATATAAATGTCAATCTTACCAAAAGAAGGTCTCGGCATATTTACAAAGTTCTGTGGTCTCTCCTTTTTTCGCAGTAATTGAGCTCTGTTGTCACTTTTGTGCAGTAATTAGATACTTCTATGTACACATTTCTCTAAAAGGAATAAGAACAAGAGCCGCTTATTTGATTTTCGTTCAACTCTACATGATAAGACATTTCTTTTATCACTTTGGGACTCAATTGTTGTTTCCTCATTGACACAAATTACCTTGCACAAAATACAAAATCCTTGTTTTTTTACATGTATTATTGGTTTCATGTTACATACTCAGTGATAGAGATCAGTATCCAAAGATACCACTGTACTGGATGCACCATCCACTTACATCCTACAATGAACAAGTAAAAGGTGGTATGCCTTATATATATATTTGGCTGTGTCCACACCACTTTTTGTATCAATATTGCATTTCTGGGTAAAAAATGAGTCTGAACGACTACACTACACTCATTTGCACTTCTGGATATCACCACTACAAGATTATTTAAGCCAAGTCTTCTTCTTCTCCTCCCTTTTATCTTTAATAACACAAAGCAGTAGGAAAAACATTGTCATGAAAAGATTTTCAGGCTTACCCGATTTTTCCAGAGGACTTATCCATGTATTCAGTGAAAAGCTTATCTATGTTGGTAGTGTTGTTGGCGTTGGTGTTGGTGGCTTTAGATGCATCTAACCAAGAAAAACCCAAGTAAATAAGAAATATTATTATGTAGGCATGGTATTTAGAATGATGAACTCATATTAAATAAAAGGCATTTGATAAACTTGGACACATGAATTTTAAACAAAATGAGATCAATTAATTTTCAGTAAACACTTGATGGGAACATCAAGATGACAATGATAAAAAAACCACATATAAATGATTAATGTTGGAATCAAAGATATAAATTATGATTAGATGGATGTAAATACTCATGTATCTTAACACAGCTAGAAACACCCAAATGACAACAGTCACAGTTAAATGAAATAAAAGCTGCTAGAACTTGCTAGCTATATGCCACATATCTAAAAGAATTAAGAGCTTGAGCTTATTCCTGCCTGCTAGTCCCTCGTTTATCACATTGGTTGAGGCTTTTTAATTGGCGACTCCAGTATTTGAACAGCAACATGTCATGAATTCAGCTGGCGGCAAGGGCAACTTGTGGAAAGGACAATAAAGATCAAACTGAAAGTTGGAATATCAGCAACAGTCAGGGGCTGGGGAAACAGCTACCTAGTGTGTGGTTGGTTAATAGATTTTCAAAACCTTCCTCAATTATTTGAGGTAATACTCACCTCTCCCATCAACTATATTTTTCTATATTTACAAATATGTTCATATTATATCCAAGGTTTCCAAAATCTCCCATCCAAACACACTAGCCAAATTAAGTGCTGTCAAAATAGGCCAATTCAAAATGTTGATTGCAAATTATGGTCTTGATCCCAGTTCAAAAGATTAATGAGTAGCTCAAGTCAACTCAATCGACCTTGAACCTAGTTCCAGCTCACCCAAATGTGGTGTGCTGAATCCTACCTAGTTTCTCTATCCTCATATGAAAGATTCGTCACTCACATCATTGAATTGGATCTAGGAGTGTAAATTGGGTTAGGTTGACTTCGGTTAGAGTTAAGATAACCTTAACTCTATTTATAAAAACTCGATGCAACCCTTACCCTAACTCTATCTTTAAAACTCTAACCCAAACCAAACCAACCCTAAGAATATCAGGTCGAATCAGCGTTGACAAGTATGGTTTAAAAATTAAGTTACAATTCTAAATTCATTATGTTATATAAATATTTTATGATAATTAAAATAAAAATAAAAGTTATATTTTGTCAAGATTCCTTATCTTAACCATCTAACCAATTTTAATTACAAAATAAACTAGCACTCAGTAAAGAGTATTCAAATATATTAAAGATTTTTTTTTAAAAAAAGAAAAACCAAACTTCCATTCATACTTTCATGATTATAATTGGATTTCAAATTTTATTTCAAAATTTAGTTATATAATATAATATAACTTATATGTGTATATATAGCATGAGAAAGGAATACAAGATTAAAAGCTATAATACACATAGGCACATATATATAATCGGGTCGGGTTAAATTTGGGTTACCAAAACTCCAGCTCACACCAACCCTATTTGTATATTCGTATAACTCTTGTTCCATATTTCTCAACCCACATCATTGGGTTCGGTTAGTCAGGTTTGGGTTGAACGAGACGCTATTTACACTCCTAATTGGGGTTTTACAGTGGGAAAGTCCTGTAAGCCCTTACTTACGCACATGCACGGGTGAGATGAACGTAGGAAAAGGGGAAGAATTACGTCTCACACTGGGATTCCTTGTCTCACATAGCTTGCCTGCGTGATCTGATCTTTGAACTAGAATATTTGATTCGTTGTCTACTACCACGGCCGGAGCAATGCTTGAAATATGTTTACAAAGAAGAACAAATAATAACAAATAATTGTTGTTGGTTTTTTTTTTTTTGAAATAAAAAATCATTGAAATTAACGGTGAATTTGCTAACGGATCTATTAGCCACCTTTTTTCTCCCATGTAACATTATAATTCTATTCAATAACATTACTTTTTATCATGATTATCATTTATATTACTAATCACTGATAGCTTTAAAGATAAGATAGATAATAAAAATTTGTATTATATGAAAAATAGAGTTATTAAGGTTAAGTGAATATTTAATCAAATAAAGATGGTAAAATAATAAAGTTTCTTGGATAGATAGGCATCACATGGGACAAAAGAGGAAAAATATTTTTTCATCTTACAAAAATACCCTTAAGTAAGGGTAACTCAAATCTAACTAACGTGTCAAATCTTTTTTACACTGGGACTAAGTGAAAATAAATAAGATGAAAAAAGGACTAAGGCCTCGTTTGGCAGCACATTTTGGAAACCTAAATGAACATTTATGTGTAGTAAAGTACTTTATGGATGTGTATGAACTATTTGGCTGAACACTTAAAAAGTGTTGCATTTAGCATCAAACGTTGAAGTTTGACGTTTCGAATATCACCCCATGTGAGCACTATGGGAATTCACTTACCAACCCATATAAGCAATGTGAGGCAATATATACTAATAATAAACCATGGGTGCCTTTGTTGATAATCCGTGCATAGGATCATTACCCTCGTAGTGTTTACTTAATCAGCCGGATAACTGAAACACTTCATCATGAAAAGGACATTAATAGTTGAAAGCACAAAGATTTGCCAACTTGCGTGATCAGTGGGTACCTAAAGCAGCCACATCTGAATAGAACAGCTCATGGTCAAGAGGAAACTTACAGTTGAAAGTTGCTTCAAAGGGTTCAGCTATGGAAAATTACCCAAATCTTTATTAAGGCCTGATCCGGAGACAGACTCGCCGCACAATTCATAAAGCATGTGCACCGCCGCACATTTTCTCAACAAATTAACCAAGAAAAACATGCGCCAAGACATGAACTAAGACTACATTACAGGAGCTTGGATCTCTACAAAACTATAGTCTAATAGCTCTTCAATCATCTGTTGTATTTGGTCATCCTCCATGAGATTGAATTCCTGGTGATCGTCCTCCTCCAATTGACCTTGCATGGGCCACTTAGTCCCCTGCATTGCCCTCTCCGTGCCCTTCTTTCCTCCCATTTCCATGCGATCAGATCCTGGATTGTGGCCATGAGTTTTGGTTGGTGAGGTCGTGCTCCTCTTACCAGAAGTCCGATGTAGGTGGAGAGATGCTGAGTGACACTGATGTAGTTTTGCCATTAGGCTTGCTGACAGGAACTTAGAACAAGAGGAAGATTGATTGGAATCGCCAGGAAAATTGGTCTTGGCCCATCTTCCACACATCAATCGTGCAGCTTCATCATATGCTCTGGCAGCATCCTCGGCCGTCTCGAATGTCCCTAGCCAGATTCTGGTCTTCCTGTTTACGACCACAACAAAAGATGCATTGGATGCAATGCTGAAAGAACACCATCGTCAATATAATAAATTTCGCTTTCGCTAAGTATGTTGAGATAGACAGATGAATGAGATGAGCAAGATATGATGCAGAAAGCAAGAGATAAGATAGCTGAAAGAAAATTAGAGCATCGAGGCAAGGCAGAGTAGAGTAGTTGGAGAAGTAATTAAGAATTGAATTGTAACGGAGTTAGTCAGATGGCAATGCTGTTAAAAGAATAAATTTGAACGGAAACCGGACAGCTACGAATTTCACAAGACCTGAAGCATTCAGCACTGTTGAGCTAGGAGAGTGGCCCTCTCATAGCAGCCAACCCCCTTCAGAGGCAATGTCAAACAGTTGTCAGACACAAAAATTCTGCAGGCAACTGTTTGATTCTTGTCTCACGGAAACTTCTGTGGAAACCTCTCCAAGAATAGCTGTTACCAAACTGGTTTACGCAACTAATTCCATAAAAGAATCTATGCCTTGCCCCTTTACAAGGCGGATGCAGGATTATTCTTGATTCCTAAATTTCTTTGAAGTTTCAAAACACCAACACACCCTTTTATCATCATTTACATCTTTACATTGGCACTGACGTCATTAATCACCATTTTTTCTCGCATCTTTTGCCATCATTTGCAAGCCTAATCTGACAAAATAGTAAGGCTCTCCCCTTGCGTTCTTGGTGGCATGGGTTCAAGTCACTGAAATAGTAGAATATATCATGAGAATTATAGATGAAAGACTTACGTGAGTGGGTGCCTGATTTCGGACACCCAAGAGCCCCACTGCCTCTGCCGGACTCCTCGATACCGTTGATGTGGTCTGGCCATGAAGATGACTCCTGTCTCTTCTTTTTTTTTTTTTTTTTTTTTGTTCTGTTGGATTGAAATGAGCGTTTTAGGTGTGATTGATTGTGGGATGTGAAAGGGCATTTTATAGCGTGTAGATAATGATGCTCTGAGTTTTTGGCATCATGCCAACCATTTCAGTTGTGGGTCCCACAATGATTTGCTGCCTTGTATGGAAAAAGACCCCCCATGGCTAGCTTTGGAAAATATGGGCCCACATGTGTATTGCCAAGGTACATGTAGGCCCCACCTTCTCAACTTCAAATGGGAAAAGCATTAACTCATCAACATGGGCTGATGGAGTCAATGTGAAACACGCAAATGGGAGTTGAAATTGCGCATCAGTCGGCCAATTCCAATGATATTTGAGCCACAGGCATTGTTTAGTATCGACCATTGATTAATGTTGGTAGACTTAATTCATGGAACGTACGATGGTTACGTTAGGAAGTAAGATATTTACTTTTCATGGAAGTTGGATCACACAGGAATTAATGATAAATAAATTGGACAACAAGATAGAAGATTTATATGGTGTAGTTTCTACATATATATCAGTAACTTGCAGCCCCGCAAGTTTTCTTGACCGGTTTGAATGAGGAAGACAAGAAGCCATATGTTGCCACCTAGCCACATGGAGTTCCGATAAGGATTGTGATGCTTTGGATGCTAGGCAACATTCAAACCATCTTAGCCCCAATTATTGACTAGTGAAACATGAGAAATGATTTGGGGCGACTGAACGCGTACCTTGGAATTGCTGCATGCATGTTCAGCAATCTGTGCCTTCGATCTTTCCTTTTTCTGGCAAGTGTGCTAGCTGCCAGAATCTATGGGATTTTCTCCTACAAATCCTCAAAATTGCCCACTAATGCTTCCAAAACATTGGCCCCTTTCAGAATACTTTCTCAAGAATGGTTTCTATCGAACTTAAAAAATGGCTAAGTGAAAAAGCTACATAAAGAAACACTTTTCAAGTTATTCCGTAAAAAATATTGTTAGCTGAAACATTGTTATATTATCAGCTTTATAGAAATTAAATTTAAAACTTCTTCCATTTTTTTCAATTTTTGAATAAGCTATTTTCAAGATGATGATGCAAAACAATATCAGATGTTCAAATCACCATTTTTCCTTAGCCAAAAAAAAAAAAAAGGAATCTTATTTTTTATTCATTTTTCTTTCGTTAAGATTTATTTGTTCTAAATAATCTAAAATTTTATTGTTATTTATATTTTTAAGAATTAATCTTATTATTTATTGAAAATATTATCTATTTTTCTTTATTCATTTTATGATATTTATTTTTATATAATTCTTTAATGACCATGTACCACCAGGCAAACAAGATTTTAGGAATTATTTTATTAGTTAAATTGTTATATTTTACTTGTAGTAAATTTATATGTAATCATGAGTTATAAATATATCTTGATCAGCTTATATAATTATTGGGTGATTAATAATAAAAAAAACGTGCTATTTTTATGGTATCAACATAATAACAGCTTGACGGTATACCTATGGGGTAATTTGCATATGTAAGTTTGCCGATATTGCAATTTTGCCTTTAGTTTTAAGATTTGCATACACACACCAGCCTTTGTACCATGTTTTTAAAATGCCTCAGCCATATCGACATGGGTTAGAAAATCACCATTAATTGTATGCACGAATAATCTAGGCAATTATTCTTAGGTTTTAAAATATTAAACCTCTATTCAATAGTGTAAATCATATAAATTTAACTGCTATCTTGTTTCGAGCACATTAGGAGTACTTTTAAAAGGCCTTTTTGCATCTATGCTCCTGAAAATTGATAATATTGCATCCGTCTTAACACTATTAAGTATGATTTTTGTAAGCATAGTTATATAAAATTTCAAAAGTTAATTAGACATATCCTGATGAGATTATGTATATCAACAATTTTCTCCATCATCAAAAATTATAAAATAATTTTTTAAATAACAAAAAAAATATGGTTTCTATCTCGACACTTTCCTCTCTCCTCTGGAATTCAAGTTTAGAGAGAGACAATAAAAGTTCCCTACAAATTCTTTAATTACCTAT
>JAYJMB010000665.1:0-17709 GCA_036873735.1 Pouteria campechiana | reverse complement strand
AGAATTATACAATCATACCACTACACAATGGGATTCCAATCCCCATATTCTATCATACCACAAAGCGTCTATTGATATTTGCTTACCAATTTCCTTCCACGATTAGAATTCTTTACCTAGCCTGTTCACTAAAAAAAATAACATCAGAAGGCGTAATCTCATATGAACTCAGTAAGTAGGCAAAAATCAAAGATAATAAATAATTAAAATAACATGTCCATAATTAATAATAAGCCCTAATTAATAACATAATATGGTTCAACTAAAATATAAATAACCATGATTCACATCTCAACATTCAAGCAATCCATCATCACATTTGGTTAACCCCATGTCATGTCTATCATTAAAATACCATTAATGATTCTTTCCGATTATGTAAAAAATCTTTAATACAACAATTCTATATAACATGAACCACAATCATATAATGTATCACATTTCTTATTAAACCCAAAGTAGAGAATATTATCTCTCTTCATAACAAATGAACCAATTTATACACAAAATGACAAATATTTCAATCCAAGGGATATTCACTATCCCTAACAACCAAAGAACAACATCCTTAACCAAATATAGGATATCCATAGTCCCCATCCAAACCACACATGCCAGATATAATCAATGGGATATTATATATTCTCATCCATATATACAATCAAACAATAAAGAGGGGACGTCATACTTACCTTATAAAGAGTAATTCCAAATCTCTTTAATTCAACCTTTAACTCCCTCCTTTGGCTTTTAAGCAATTATCCAATAAATCCTACATGTATAGCATATGATACAATTGAAATTACCTTATATAATAATGATTCTAACATATTTTCATCAACTAGATAAAAGTCAGCCAATATTTTTAGTGACAATTCATATGATAATCTTATATCTAATTACATATTTCCTCATTTGTATTAACCACACATAAAGGTCTGGATATACTGATATAACTATCTCAATTATGATCTTTCCTATATTGGGATCACATACTACATCCCATCCCTTATAAGAACAATTAGTCATAGTCAAGGATACAATAACTCACTTGCAATTCCAATGTTATGTAATTCATATTCAATATCTTTTTAAAATGAAATACTTTGTTTACAATTATATCCCAAAACAGAGTAATTTCTCACTAAGGTTATAGGAGTAGTCTCAAACCCCTTCTACATACTTCTTGTTCATATGAGCATTTCATCACACAATTTATATACATTACTTAAACCATGGTATCTTAACCAAGTGTCCCAAAGGGATTTCATTCTAATGACAAAGATTTATCACATAATCAAATTAATAATTGATTTAACCATAAAATAACTCAATGAAGCCTATAATCCAACCAATTCATGATTCATCTAACTTATATACCAAAAGTCCTCATTAGGTCATAGTCTAATTTCAACTTTGCATATCCAAATTAACCCAAACAAGCCCTAAAGCATAACAATTAATGAAGTTAACATATTCCCTATGATTATGACTATAAACTATAAAATTGGGAAAAAACACTATTCATAGAAACCCTAGCTTAGCAATATCATTAATTCTCATGTTTAATTATGTTCCATTTCATGATCAAACATGGATTAATCCATTTCCCCATAAATCTGAGAACAAAAGTTATCATCTTCCTCAAGAAATCACTATTCATGTGAATCCTAATTGTGCCAAATCATTCATTCTCATGCCCAAATACATCCCAAACCACCATTAATATGAATGAAGAATTTTCCCCATGATTTTAACAACCAAAACCCATCTTCTTCCCCAAAATCACTATTCATGGATGGGTTTCCAACCCCAATAATGGAAAACATGAAATCAAATGAAGAGAAAGAGATTTACCTTAAGATTCACATATGACCTTAACTTTCCATCCATTTCCCACTCCAAATCTTCATAAACCAGCCCTAGATCACATCCAAGGGAGTTTCTAGTCAAGCAAACTTGCCCAAATAGTAAAGAGGTTGGGTTTTGATTTGCAAACTCAAGCTTTTTCATGTAAATCTAGGAAGTTTCTAGCTAAAACCTCAAGAAATTAAGTTTAGAGAGGATGGGTTTTCATGGATAGGGTATGGGAACCAAAGGGGATGAAGAATAGAAAAGAACTATAAGGCCCTTAAGTCGTGAAAACAGTACACTGGTGGTGCCAACCCCAATTTGGGCGTCGAATTTGCCTGCCAGATAGTGCTAAATTGTTTACACCATATCTTCCTCATAAGATGTTGGATTTAGACAAGTTTTGATGCATTAAATACAACTTTTATGTTTATTGTATTTCCTAATTAGGTCTCAAAATACGAGTAATTTAGCCTTAAAGTGACACCATGTGTTTTAGCCTAATTTTCAGCTCTAGAGACACCCATAGTATTTTGACTCTTATTTCCTCATAAGATATCCAATTCATGTGATTCTTAATTCACTATCTGGGAAATTTCAAGGACAAAACTTTTATGTTGAACATGTTTTCTCAATCATTCATCTTATATGCCAAAAATTGAGTACAAGTGGGACCTATATCATTTTCACCATATATTGATGTATAATCAAATCCAAAAATCTTGCTATATTGCATTTGCACCCCAAATAACCTTACAATCCAATCACTCTTATGCCTAATCATCCAACATGATCAATTCATAACATTATTCTCATCCTAAACTCAAGTAATAACTTATACTATTCCAATTGCATAAATTTGGCTTTGTATGTATAAAATATCATGCATAATCCCATTTCATATGAACTACTTCAAATATCACATCAATAACTTCCCATATATCACATGCATCAATTGAAATATGCTCATGCTATTCACCATCTCATTTGGGGCCAATTGCAAAAAATCGCCTCTTTAGTTCTTTTTAACTAAAATTTTCTAGTATAGGTAACTCCATAAGTCATTCTTATCCCAATTTGCATCCAATGCTCAAGTAAATGTTTTACACACATTACAATACATATAATGGCCATGTTAGATCATTCATGTACATCTTAAACAAGCTTTTGCTCAAATTCACCACTTGAGTTCTTTTTCTTCTTATTGCATTTCTATAGTTCAAAATGATGAAATTTATAAAATTCATGGACCAACTCTACCAACATCCATTTGAGAGATTTCACATATCTTAAACATCATATAAAGCCATTCATTCCTTCAAATTTCTATTATTTGGTGGAAATCATCTATTGAGTTCATTTTATTCAATATTCAACTCAATAGTTCAAAATTACAAAATCATCTTAATTTTTAATTCAATCTCTCATACATTTTACATTACACATATTAATTATGCTTCACTAATTACTCAAGTCATATACATGACTTTACTCAAAATCACTACATAAGTTCATTTCACCCAAGAAACTATTAGTCAGTTCATTCTATTTATACAATTCAGTTTTCATAACATTTTCTTTACAAAATCCTTGTTTATCATCATAATTTTTCACTATTTTGAAATGCAAAAAGTTTCTCCTCATTTTAACATCTTAGCTCAACCCTAATGTATTCAAATATACAATTATCCAAAAATTAACACCACGGGGTGTTATACTCAGTTAGCAACCTTCCAAGATGCATATACTGAAAAACTTCTTCAATTGCTTCCAGTTTCAAGGCCTCCTAGAACAACATTTCCATCTCCCTTAGGACATTTCAATAACATTCTTATAATTGAGAAAGAATTCTTGTTTTATTCTGAAGCTAATCTGCAAGCTATTGTTGATAATCTTCCACTTCCTTATCCAATGCTTGCTAATATATCACTCCATCATAAAATTCATGTGAATTATCCCAAACTAGCCCACAGACCAAAATCAAAAACATCACCTTCTCCAAAGATAGCTTGAAAACCAAAAACTTCACCCTCTTCAAAACCAAAAGCATCTAAAAAACCACCTTCTATTCCCATAAAACAAATTGTCCAGATGAAACCAAAAAGGAAACCCAGAATTCCACCTCCCAAGGTTCACAAAAGGCTTCTCCCCCTCAATATACTTTGTATTATGAGGAATACATGGCTAGAATGAACGCTAATACTGAAGCCATTCTTAAGAAGCTACCTCCTCTTTTTCTTGAACTCTTAGACCCCACATTCAAAGACCGCATCAATGTCATTTATGTTTCAACCTATAAAGCCCCTTTTTAAACCAAGAACCATCCACTTGCACTCCAAAAGATCCCATTTTGTTCCCCCGCCCCACCTCCCAAAATTAAAAAGGTTGTATCCAAACTTAGACATCCTCCAAATGACCCACTCGAAAACCTCATTCCATAACCACAGCTTCTCCTTCCACACCTACTCTTTCTTCTGATAACCCCCACTTTTTTCCTCTAACCTATACTAGAAAACCAAGAACCTAACTTACTGCTATATTTAACTCACATCTTTCTTTTTTGGCTACATTCATTTTTTTGTAATGATACTCATTATGATATATTTTTTTATTGTATCTTAAATTGCAATGATGTATCTCTTTCTGTCCTAATGTATCTAAATTACTCTTGCTGTGTAATATGGTTGTCAATCTGAAGTACAAAGTTCTGTCAATTTAATGCAATCTCTTTCTTATTCCCTTTTACTTAATTCTTTTTTATTATGACAAAATGGGAGAGAAAAATAAGAGAAAGTGAAATAAATTTTTTTGAGTACATTTAGGGTACATATATTCAGGGGGAGCTTACCCATGCAGGGGGAGCCCCACTAAGCAAACAGAAGCACATTGCATATATTGTATATTCTAAAATTTTTTATACAAAAGGTTTATCACTCAAATATTTTGTCATCATAAAAAATGGGAAGAATGTTAAGCCTAACCCCTTTTACTAAGCTTTATTTTGATGATGAATGAGATTAAAAGACTTAGTTTTGATGATGAACAAATAAATGAGTAAAGAATTAAGATACTAATAATTTACTTTCCAAGTGTTGCAGCATTAAATATCAAAAAAAATTAAGGAAAGTAACTATAAGAAATAAAAGGTATTAATTGTAAAATTATTACATTAATCCTTTTTAAAGGAAGATATACTAAGGAATGCTTGAATAAAAGGATGTTAATAAATCACTAATAAGAAAACCAGAATCTGTTCAAAGGCTTGGCATGAAAGTCAAAAGTTAAGAAGAAATCAAAAATCAAATCAGAAGTTAATCAAAACCTATTTAGAAGTACCTAAGAACCCCATCAGAAACATAATATGAATTTTAGAAGAACTTAGAAATTATCAGATTTATCTCAAAACTATGTCAGAGGAAGGATAGAACTTCCTCAGAATCAGAATGTAGCAATATTGCACAACAGAAGACATATAGGAGTTTTTATCAAATTATAGAAGCATGTCCGAAGTAACCCAAAAGACACTTTGGCTATACAGAAGTAACCAAGGAGGCACTTCATCTATATAGAACTAAGCTAGAAGAAAACTCAGAATGTGTCATTATAACATGGAAAATCATGGCAAAAAGCAAAGGAATAAAGTGTAGAACTATGATATAACAAAAACCAAGCAAAATGTGGGAAGTAAGTCGGGTGCCGCGGCCTCCATTTTAGGTGCCATGGTGCCCATCGCAAAGGCAGAGGGGAAGGGGTGCCCAGTGCCTCAATGGTGGTGTTCGAGCAGCACCGACTTAACTTGTTTTTAAATGGTCCATGCCCATTTTTCTTTCATTGGTTTTTGTTCCCTTCCCTAGCCAAAACCCCATGTTTTCTTGACAAGTTTGCACTTGATTTTGAGGGAAGATCACTTGTTTATGAGTATAATCCATCAACCTACCTACTCAAACCCTAGTTTCCATCATTTGGAAGGTGGAAGAAGAAAGGAAAGTTAGGTTTTTTTGCAATTGGAGGATATTACTTGAAGAATTGTGGAGAAATTCCTATTGTGGGGTGGGAATCGATGAGCAACCACACTAGTAAGTATTTTCCTTGAGAGTTAATTTCAAATTTATATAATTCTTAGGGTGTATCCTACAACCCTAGAAGAAGTTAGGGTTTCAAATTCTAGGGAGTAATTGGGGTTTCATGTGAAATTGATTTGAAATTTTTAATTGCCATGTTTATAATGGGAATTAACCATAAGAAACTTGTGCAAATGACTATCCTTGGGCTAGACAATCATGTGTTAACCTTACTGCTATACATGTTGTGCATAAGCTGACTTAGAAAGAAGAATTTATGGAGTTGAGGCATGATAGTGTTGTTAGTAAGATCAATTTTGATATTAACCATGTATAATTGTGCGAATACGATGTTGGAAGTGGATTCCAGCTACTACACCTGGTTGGGAACTAAGAACTTGAATGATGCCAAGTATTTGAGGAAATGGCACAAAGGGAGACTATATTTAGGTAGTTTTCCCACAAGATCAAATTGTTCCTTAATCAAGTGTTAAGCAGAATGTTGCATTCTACTTAAATAGAGCATGAGATGTGTAATAAGTCAGAGAAGCATACTAATGAGTTACGAGACTGAATTAAATCTTACTTCAACACATGTGAATCTCAATAGGGATGTATGTCATTTGTATAGGGCTCCTTTAAACTTAAGTTTGAATGTAGCTACCAAATTGGGAATGATGTGTATACCATGGTTTTCCCTCTGTGCACCATGTTGACATGTGTTTCTTATATGGTTTCTTTGATTGAAATGATGAATTTGTATCTTTCTATGAGATGGTTTGGAAAAGAATTAGTTCTATTTGTTCATGATGGAATTATATGACTTTCACTTTGAGAGTTGGATCCCAACATATTTGTTTAATCAGATTTCTTGCTATGTATATTTCAATGGGATTGATTGAATGCTACATTTCATGATCTTGCATTATGAGGCATCAAGACCTAATAAAGTCAAGTGATAAATAAGAATATTTAATCCATGAGTAGATTTTGAAATGAATTCAAGCAGTTGTGGCAAAATCTTATCACTTTCTATGTTTAATTATGAGTGTTGGATTTCTATATATGAGTTTGATCAGTTTTTCACTATATGTATCCCATTGATTAGTTGAGTGCTGTAATTGATGGCATGCCCATGTGCTATTTTGGAAAGTCAATTTGAAGTAACAAAAGGAGGAAAATTTCACATGTTACAATGGGAATTTAATTAGCTATTGCCAGATATAATCGAATGCCTTATTTTGTTGAGTCCCATAGTATGACTTAATCCAAGAGGGGAGGGGTGAATTGGATATATGAAAATTTATTACTTAACCCGAATTGAACCATTTTCCTATTTTCATGCTTATGTGTGATGAGTTATAAAATAAATAATAAAATAGTAAGTTCATGAAGGATAAAGTAGATAAATAAACAAACATAAACAACACAATTTTTATAATGGTTTTAGAATTCTGTCCCTACATCCACTCTTCCAAGAGCACACACTCATTATGCCTTGGGTTCCACTATATCCCATATAATGGAAATACAATAAGGTCCTAACACTCTTCTAGATTTTAGCTTTAGGAGGTGTAAATAGTGTTCTCAATACTCTTCTAGATTTTCGCTTTAGGGGGCATAAACATAGTACTCCTAACACTCTTTTGGTTTTCACAAGCTTGCTAGGAAACTCATTGGTTTTGAAGATCACCCACAAACTTGATGGTTTTTCACAGCTCACCAACAACTCATAAAATGTCATTTTCTCGAGTTCATCACAAACTCACTAGTTTTTCAGATTAACCAAAATAGTAATGCACATTTAAGCATAAGGGAAGATGAGATCTTTTACAGCTCTAGCAATACAAAATAATCTTCCTAAAATGTAAACTCAATGGTCATATGGATATGAAAATTTTGAGCTCATAAAAGATAGATGACGATTTAAGCTATTCGCCATGGGTGGAAGGATTTCCGTAAAGCTAAGCTCATTTGAAATATCTTCCTTCCCCCCCTATGAATCATCCAACTTGTCTCCTTAAATATATCTTTAGAAACTTGTCCATTATAGAGGAGAAAGTTAGGATTGATGTAGGAAAACTTTGAATGTAGACGACCATTATGATTTTTGCCATTGGAGTGCATGCCTTTTGATTTTTCTTGTGTTGCTGCAACGCCGTTCTTTTACATAGAGGAAGATGAGCTATTATTGAAATGTCTTTTCATGTTTTAACTTGGCACAGCTACAGAACTTGTAACCCCACTTGTTGTCGAAAATGGTAATTGAAATGAGTTTGCATAATGAAAGCATGGATGCAAATGCCATTTTGATGCAAGTCACATAAACCAATTTTCCTCTAATAGGTCATGACCTCTCTCTATTTGCATTTGTTTGTCATAAGTTATAGAAAAATTCCTTCATGAGATTTGTCTTTTAGTTGATCCTTCATGGGTGTGATTTGTCTGCTGTAAACAATAAACGAACTGTGGCACCATAGACAAAGTCGAATTGATCGACAGATAAATTCTGCTTTGTTTGCTGGAATAGATGAATTATGATGTTCTTATTTTGTTCCATATTTGTCTGCTGCAAGTGATAGAAAACTTTGATAATCGATCGATAAACTCTACTTCATCTTTTCGAGTAGACGAATTATGATGTTTTCCTTTTGTTCCCCATTCATCTGTTTTAAGAGACAAACAAACCTTACTTTGTCTTGGAAGAAATAGCCTTTGCACTTCATCTATAGGTTTGTTTGTAGTAAATTGTAGATGATTGTGCCTTTGCATTGAAGTTCACTTGTTCAAGAAGTTACTTTGTTTATACAGTTTTTTCTATCCTCATTGTGTAGTTTCTCCTTTGTCTTCCACTTTTTTTTGTAGTAAGTAATGGATGAATTTGATCTACAGATGAAGTCGAATTCTTCATTTGTCCTGTAGTAGATGGAGCTTGTCTCTGCAACTTCCTTCTTGGTTTATTTGTCTTTGCTTAGATGAAGATGCTTCACTTTATCTATACAACTTGTTTTTGTGTCCTTGGGCAAATTATTTCTTCTTGCTTTGCTGGTCAGATAAAGTTTTTTCTCTTTGTACATGATTGTTTGGGCGGCTACTTCTTTATCTTTCTTCATTTGTCTAAACCCTTGAAAAGATTACTCCTTGCTTTGACTCAAACAAACTCTGGCTAATTGATAGTTCAAATTTCTCAAACAGTTTTATGCTTCTTAACTATGACTTCATCTTTAGCTATTTGTCATTGCATTTGTCTATGAAAATTTTCCTTTTAGATTCAACAGACAAAGCAGGCTTCTTATAGCTCGTCTTTGAAGCCTTATTTTCTTCTTCTTCTTCTTTCATGATCTTTAGCAGTTTAATCCCTTTGGAATATAGTAAATACTTGCGGCAGTTGGTTGTAGATGATTGTGATACTTCACTTAGAAATTTTCTGCTCTCTCTACATTATTAGCTTTCAAACACATTATTTAATCAGAATTTCTTTTATCCTCATGTGATTTTAATATGTTGTAGAGCAAGGATAATATACATCTCTATTTAAGTACATAATGTAAAAGCTTAATAGAGTATAGTGCTAAATATGATTCAACAAATTAACATATTAAAAAATGATAATTGAGATTAAGTGCACCATGAAGTAAAAGATGTATGTTTGCACAATTAAGCATTCATAATTATGTATACATTTCACATTATCAATTAACACTTATCAAATCATAATTATGCATATGATTATTAATGATTTAAAATACACATATTCTTAATACAAGTTTTGTTATCATCAAAATCATATATAATAATCCTAAAAGTCTCCCCCTTTTTGACGATGACAAAACTTTGAAGACTTGTTATTAGATAAATTGTAACCTTCCCTTAATCTCCCCTTGAATAGTTAACTTATATAATCCTATGGGGTTTGACCCTTTTTTCACTCTTCCCCATTTTGTTTGTACATAAGTCTCTCACATTTGTCTCCCCCTTTTTATCAAAATTAAAAAGGTTTAGTTTAGGGTAATAGAATGATCTATCTCACAAATTTATATTCTTCTTTCCCTATCTTGTTGAGCCCTGAAATATTGTTCTCTCTCCCCTTTCATCTAGAGCCTTTATATATATCATCACATGATTTTCTCTCCCCCTGTCTCTTATAATTATCACACAATTCTCTCTCTACCCTTAGTTCAAACTCATTTTTTGTTCCCTGAGAATATTTTGTTAGGTACTAGGTGAGGTTTGATACTCCTAACTCATAATCTTGTATGTGATTTCTATTTGTAGCATAGAAAAATCATTACATGGGATGATTAATTTAAGACCAGATTCATATCAATGATAATGTTCAATAATTGCAATATGTAAACAACTTTTAAGCACACGTGCATAATAAAATTTTATCAATACAAGAGGTAGATTTATATAAAGGGCAACATTCAAACATTGGATAATTAAACATGTATTATTCATCAAAATAATGATTATTTCATACTAGACACCAAATTAATATTCAAAAATGATTTCATGTAAATACAGTGACAATGGATGGTTTTAGCTTGATAGGTTCACTATTGGTTTCTTATTTTTAATGTGCATCTTTTCTTCTTTTGTTTCAATGACTAGCTGTCATTATTATCAAGAGAGATGGTTGAGAGTATTAATGGCAAAGTTAATAGGTTGCTTGGGAAGTAGAGAAATTCTTCGCATTCTCTTTCTCATATAGAAGGGTTAGGGAAGAGATGACCTTTCAGTGCATATTAGAGCAGTCATGGCGTCGTTGAGTTCTTCTTCAAGGCAGATTCAAGGTGAAGATGATAATAAAAATTTCAAGACTATAGAGAGGATTCTATTTCTTTAGGACAGAATCAAGTAGTTAAAAGGAGATTTATTTTCCATTAGGAGTAATACTGCTTATTTTGAGCATCTTTTAACTAAGAACTCCATGGCTTATATGGAAGTCATAGATCGCATTAAACACTTGGAGATGGAGTTAGCTAAAGCTCATAAAAGGGTAGATGAATTGGAGATGGTTCTTAATATTTTGACTGAATAAATAATTTTATTTTCTTTTGTGTCTTTTAACGATTTGAACCTTTTAGATATAATATTGTAACTATTTATATTTTCATTTAAGTTTTATTCTCAGTAGTTTATAATTTTTTGATCCTTTACAAGGTTTTTCGCTTGGTGAGTTATGTTTTAAGAGCATTCTCATATTCATTCAAGCATTGGATATGTGATTAAAAGAATGCAAACAATTTTTAAACATGGTTTATTCATCATAACTCAAGAGTGAAAATGCATGATCCTATTGGGTCCTGTTTGGGTCTCTAAGGTATGAGGATCTATTTTTTGTTTGTGCTGCTAGTGTATCTCTCCTATTATTTTTATCACAAAGAAGATTACTGAGATTTGAGCCATAGAGTTAATGCATCTCTTGGGAACTAGTTGTGACCCTATGTATTCTCTGCTTCATCTATATTAGATGATATTTAGTTGAATAGATGATATACAAAGTTGAGAGGTGGATAAAGATGGAGCAAGATATGATTGAGGGGAATAACCAGATTTTCTTTTTAAAAGAAGAAGTGAAGCAATTGAAGAAGGAATTGAGGTCTGCTAAGAAGGCAAATACTTGTTCAGATCTTCTTTTAACTAATGGCTGTATAGCTTATGAGGATATTATGGGTAGAGTTTCATCTTTGGAGAAGGAGTTATTTGAGGCTCCACAAATGATTGAAGAATTAGAGGCAGTTATAGAGATTTTAAGGAAATAGATGTTTTTAATGCCTATTGTACTGAACCAAGTAGATTTTTATTATTTTTAAAGATTTTATTTTAATTTCCTTTTTATGCTGTGTGTTATGATTATGAGTGTTGTCTTTATATATTTACTTATCAATTCTGATTCTTTTTAAGAGATCAAGCCTTTAATCATTATTACAGAAGGAATGACTAGGAATGGAATTCCTATTTGAGACCTTAAATTATGAAGTTTACCAAATAGGCTTGACTATGCCTTAGGACTGTAATGATGTTAAAGTTTTGATCATTTTAAGGTTTATCAAGGTTTTCAGAATGGTTTAGCTCTAAGTAGTAAACTCATATCAATTCAAATCTAAGGGAGTTCATTCAGAGGCATCTAGAATATATAGCAATAAAAAATATAATCAAGTTAGGCAACTTATCTCTTTTGACGCTTTCTTTCATGACTTCTCATTTGAGCTCATAAGTGTTGTTTTCATACTTTGACTATTCATTCAGCTTCTACTATTTGAAGTTGTTGATGCATCATCTATGATTTGATATTGTTTGGGATGTTATCTTGATTTGTTCAATCATTTTCTTGCATCTGAAACTTGAACTTGTTGGCTCATTTGCTTGAATTTTTCATTGTTCTCATTCTTCTTCTATGCTCATTTCAAGCTCTCCTACATACACTTTAGGAAACTCTTGCATTTTCTCTTCATTGATAGGCTCAAACAAATATGAACATGTATTGATAGTTTATTAGTGCAAAGTATCATCTTAACCACAATAGCATGTGGAGAAACAGGCTGATTAATTAAAGAAATTTTTATAAATAGATAGGATAATCATTCTACTTTAATCAATCATTAAGTTACTTAAACTAGCATAGTTCTGAATAACAATTAGCCTTATATGCTAGATCAACTCACCTTTTTCCTTAATGATTTTGAGCATAATTATTCAAATTTGTTAGTTTACTCTATCTTTAGTTCTTTGTCTTTTAGGCCTTCTTTTCTTTAAGTTATTTATTATCTAAGTGTTATTTTTATTACTTCTTGATTATCTTGAGAATTTTACTTTATACTTTTAGAGTTTTATTTATCTTAGTTATATATATATATACATGAATGAACAAGATATGTACAAACAACACTGTATATGAGTCTTTATTTCGATCAATGTTCAGTTAGCTAAGCAATCAAAATTCTAAATATGATTTCTAATTTCTATTAATGTATAAATGAATGAATGTAAAAGTTTTGAATATAAACTTGTCTCTATAGACATGTAAATAGATAGAAATGAGTAATTGAAAGACTGAACATGAGTTCTATTAATAAGAGAATGAACTAAAAGAAACATGCAAGTAAAATTTCAAAACTTAGATAATGACATATTTAATGAAGGCATTTAAGTTGAGTGTGATACCTACACTTACCTTTCCTCTTTATTTTAAAGGAACTTGGTATTTCATCATGTATTCATTTTGTTTCTTTAGACCAAGTCTCCTTTCTTTTTCTTCTTTTTCTTCAAGAGTTTATTTTCTCCTTTCCTTGATTTACTGCACTCAAGTTAGTAACATAAGTAATGTGTGAGTGCAAAGTGTTTTGCCCCATAGTAATTATCTTTGGCTTGTCTTAAGATTTCTCATATCAACTTATAAGCTAAGATATCTTTACAAATGGTGGGGCAGAGAGCATATAGTGAAATTTCAACACGTGTAGCTCTGTTCTCATTTCATCCTTGCTAATGCCAATATAGATGATTTCAATAGATGAAGATCATTTGACCATAAGATATATTTCTAATCTCTTCTTCCATTACACATAATTCAATCCATTGAAAATATGGAAGTGGAGAGATGGAGTATCCTTTAGGGAACATAGAGGATGACATTGTTGGGTAAGCCAAATGGATGACTAGAATTATTTATCTAGCCCACTCTGATATCACTTATTAAGTCCCATAGCATGACTTAACCCAAGAGGGGAGAGATGAATTGGGTATATGAAAATTCATTGCTTAACTCCTGTTGAACCATTTTCCTATTTTCATGCTTGTGTGTGGTATGTTATAAAATAAATAATAAAACAGTAAGTGCATGAAGGAAAAAGTAGATAAACAAATACACACAAATAACACAATTTTGATAATGGTTCAGGAACCCTATCCCTACATCCAGTCTTCCAAGAGCACACACTCATTATGCCTTGGATTCCACTATAGCCCATACAATGGAAATACAATAGTGCTCCTAGCACTCTTCTAGATTCCAGCTCTAGGGGGCATAAATAGTATTTCCAACACTCTTCTAGATTCTAGCTCCAGGGGACATAAACATAGTGCTCCCAACACTCTTTTGGTTTTCACAAGCTCACCAAAAAACTCACTAGTTTCGAAGATCACTGGTAAACTTGATGGTTTTCTAGAGCTCACCAACAACTCATACAATGTGGTTTTTCAGAGCTCACCACAAACTCACTATTTTTCCACATTAACCAGGAAACTAGTATACATTTAAGCATAGGGGAAGGTGAGATCTTTAATAGCTCTAGAAATAAAAAAAAGATCTTCCCAAAATGTAAACTCAATGGCCATATGGATATGTAGATTGAGCCCATAAAAGATAGATGATGGTTTAAGCTCTTGGCCATGAGTGAAAGGATTTGCATAAAGTTAAACTCATTTGAAATGTCTTCCTTTACATCCTTTGAATCATCCAAATTATCTCCTTAAATAGATCTTCAGACACTTGATCATTGTAGAGGAGAAAGTTGGGATTGATGTAGGAATGAGAGTAGATTTCAATGTAGATAATCATTGTGATTTCTACCACTAGAGTGCATGCCTTCTGATTTTTCTTGAGCTACTGAAACCCCATACTTTTATAGAGAGGAAGATGACCAGTTATTTAAATGTCTTTTCTCATTTTGGCTTGACATAGTTAGAAAACTTACAACGCTGCTTGTTACTCAAAATAGTGTCTAAAATGAGTTTGCATAATGAAAGCACGGATGCAGATGCCATTTAGATGCAAGTCACATAAATCAATTTTCTTCTAAAAGGCATGATCTCTCTTTGTCTAAATTTGTTTGTTATAAGTTATAGATGAATTCCTTCATGAGGTTTGTTTGTTAGTTGATCCTTCATAAGTGTGATTTATCTACTTTAATAACAAATGAACTATGGCACCATAGACGAAGTCAAACTAATCAACAGATAAATTCTAATTTGTCTGTTGGAATAGATGAAGTATGATATTATTCTTTTGTTCCATATTCATTTGCTGTAAGTGATAGACAAACTCTACTAATCTGATAAACAAACTCTGCTTTATTTGTTTAAATAGATGAAGTATGATTTTCTTCTTTTGTTCCCCATTCATCTATTGTTAGTGATAGACAAACTTACTTGTCTTGGATGAATTAGCCTCTGCACTTCATATATAGGTTTGTCTATAGTAAATTGCAGACGATTGTGCCTTTGCATTAAAGTTCACTTGTCCAAGTAGTTACTTTGTTTATGCAGCTTCATCTATCCTCTCTATGAAGTTTCTACTTTGTCTTCCACTTTGTCTATAGTAAGGAATAGAAGAATTTGATCCTACAGATGAAGTTGAATTTTTTATTTGTTCTACAATAGATGGCGTTTGTCTCTGCAACTTCCTTCTTACTTCACTCGTGGTTTATCTATCTTTGCTCAGACAAAGTTACTTTACTTTGTCTGTACAATTTGCCTTTTTATCTTTGGGCAAATTCTTTCTTCTTGCTTTTTTGGTCAGATAAAGTCTTTTCTCTTTGTGCACGATTATTCGGGCGACTACTTCTTTATCTTTCTTCATTTGTTTGAACCCTTGAAAAGATTACTCCTTCTTGCTTTGACTTAGAAAAACTTTGGCTAATTGATAGTACAGATTTCTTAAATAGCTTTATGCTTCTTGACCATGGCTTCGTCTTAACTATTTATTATTGCATTTGTCTATGGTAATTTTCTCTTTGGATTCAATAGACAATGAAAGCTTCTTGTAGCTCATCTTTGAAGCCTTGTTTTCTTCTTCTTCTTGTCTTCTTCTTTTTTCGTGACCTTCAGCAGTTTAATTCCTTTGGAACGTAGCAGAGAGTTGTGGCAAGTTGTTGCAGATGATTGTGATTCTGCACTTAGAAGTTTTCTGCTCTCTTCGCTTGCTAGCTTTCAAATACATTATTTAATCAGAATGATTTTATCCTCATGTGATTTTAACATATTGTGGAGCAAGGATAATATACATCTCTATTTAAGTATATAATGTGAAAGCTTAATAGAGTATGATACTAAATATGATTCAACAAATTAACATATTAAAGAATGATAACTGAGATTAAGCGCATTGCGAAGTAAAAGATGTATGGTTGCACTATTAAACATTCATGATTATGTGTACATTTCACATTATCAATTAACATTTATCAAATTATAATTATGCATATGATTGTTAATGATTTAAGCACACATATTCTTAATACAAGTTTTGTTATCATCAAAATCTTATGCAATAATCCTGACATGCTTGACTATGCATTCCATGACATATCATTAAGAGTGAGGAATAGACAAGATTAAAGCATGTGAAATGGTTATGATAATACCTGAGTGGCACAAAAGTGATCAATTTATGAAAATGCTTGGATGGCCTAAATGTGATATAGGTCTGATGGTGTTAGGATGACAAAGGCATTATATGACTATGAAAGTGCCGGGATACCCTTGAAATCCATTGGAATTCCACTGATATGTTATGATTCGGCCTAGATTGAATTGATGTAGCAAAGGCTAGGACATGATGAGACATCTGTGTGGGTGGATACATCCTGGTGGTATAGAGGCCTGGATCCTATAGACACTCTCTTGGGGTACCACTAAGCCATGGGGGTGGCAGAGTTTCATATACAATAGATAACCTCAGGGTGCTGCTATGTCATGGTGGTGGCATAGTTATATAATCGATCGACAACTTTGGGGTGCCACTATGCTGTGGTAATGATATAGTTTATATATATGCTAGACCCCTTAGAGGTGCCACTCTACCTTGATGGCATTACTACTTTGATTGCCTGGACATCCTGATGATATGATTGGGTAAAATGGGACCTTTATGAAATATATAATATGGAAAGTTTATCGTTTGTAAGATTGAGTCTTTTGAAATGTATAAGACCTGAATTCTATAATATGTAAACTTAAGTACCAAGGCCATATCTGACTCTCTCAGTAGATGTGAGTGGTAAGCCCGAAATGCCCATGCTGCAATGAAGGCAGGATATCATAGATAGCACAATAGTGCCATCATGGATTTGGAAACATTTGTGGTCGGGGTTACAGCTAGAATAACCCAATCTTACATCAAAGAGGAAAAAGGTGATGAATCATAATTAAAACAAGTTATAAAAGAATGAATATATATATATATAAGACTCATGAAATCTATCATAGTCCTAGATTAAAGATAATAATTGTATGTAAATATGGATACCTTGGTGATAAGGTGCGATCTGTTAAGAACATGATAAGTGAGAATATCATGATAATGACAATGTATGTACACTAATGAGAATAAGAGGTTGTCGTAGTCATGGGTTTTGATAGCATGTGCTTATTTGGTTCTGGACATGAGATGAGCCTAAAACATGAGGCTGAGTATGAGCCTGGGTTGTGAGGGTGTGAGATCCCACATCGCTCAAGTTAAAGGGGGAGTCCTGGCTTAAGTGTGGGGGCTCATGGTAATCTATCGAGGCACCTTGACAGTTGTGTATGCCCTATTCGAGGACAAAACCTTGAGGTTGATAGGGAGGTTCCTGATAAGGATGCCCTATGGCCAAAAAGGCAATACCTTCCACTACATACTTTGATGTTACTAAGGAGGCACCTTTTGTGAGACAAAATCATGCAGGTGGGCACTGGGCATTACCCTGGGACGTGACCAAAAGCGAATAATAACTCGACATGAGCTCGGGTTGTTACAATTGGTATCAAAGCCGACCCTCAGCAGTCCTGATGGGGGTGTGTCTAGCGAGGACAC